>LWMK02000552.1:4964-39700 GCA_001693075.2 Taenia saginata
CACCGACTGTTGCGTCGTGGCAATTACGCGGAGCGTGTGGGTGCTGGAGCACCGGTCTACTTGGCTGCTGTGCTCGAGTACCTGGCTGCCGAGGTGCTGGAGTTGGCGGGTAATGCGGCGCGCGACAACAAGAAGACGCGTATCATACCACGTCACCTGCAGTTGGCGATTCGCAACGACGAGGAGTTGAACAAGTTGTTGGGCGGTGTGACCATCGCACAGGGTGGTGTGCTGCCCAACATCCAGGCGGTGCTGCTGCCGAAGAAGACGGAGAAGCCGGTGGGCAGCAGCAAGGAGTAGGTGGAGGCTGTGCCTCTCTCCACAGGGTGTGGGTGTGGGTGTGCAACCATGAACGTGATAACGGCCCTGTTGAGGGCCACCACAAGGCGGATTGTTGACCACTGGATGTGTTGATGGACTGACTGACTGAATGGATGCCAGTAGTGTGTTGGTGTGCCTTAATGCGGTAGTGGTAGGCATGTAGATGGGTGGGTGGGTGAGTGGAGTGATTTGGTGCACAAGGGTGAGTAGGAGGATGTGGAGATGGGGGTGGGACGCGTGTACGACAGGTAGAGGGGGAAGCTTTGAGTGGGTGAAGGAAGGGAAAGAGAGGGGTGTGCTGCTAGTATATGCATGGATGCGTAGTTTCGGCTTACTTCATGAATGTTTGTCTCTAGTATGTTTAGTGGAGATTTCTGTGCACAGCCAGCACGTACTTTCGCATATCAGTACTTTGATATGGGTAGCAACGTTTTAGACGGAGTGTCTATTGAATCACCTGTTTTTATGTCGTTCACTTTTGATAATGGGTGCATATTTTTGGCTTAATTTGCGAATGTTTTTTCTGGTATTCTAGTGAAGTTTTCTTTGCAATAGGAGCACATACATTCGCCTATCACTCTACTGATATGAATCGCAACGTTTTAGACTGTTGGTCTGTTAAATTGCTTGTTTGCATGTTATTCATTCTTGGTAATTTTTTTACATTTTAGGTTTTTACAAATATGCACGTAGCGTCCCGAAGCTCCCTTTAAGGTAAAAGAAGGCGCAGTACTAGGGCAGAATATATATATTCCGGGAACAGAGGGCTTGGGGGCTGTTGGCACGGCCCAGAGGCCGACCAACCGGCTAGAACAAGATGGCCACCCAAGTGACCGAAACCGGTAGTTCGAACAAACAAAGTATTACACAGCCCCTCTCTTCTTTCGAGCGTCGTCCCCGACGCTCCCCTTCGTCCGCCTCCCGTGTCAGCCATCACAACGTAATCAGTGCTGCGAGAAGCACCCACGAGCTAACCGTCCCAGTCGTCGAGGTTCGAACGCATGTGTTCCTGTAGTGCCATCAATTCCGCGTAGCACTCAGTGCAGCAAATGCGCGCCTCTTGGCCCTCCTCTGGGCTTGGAGTCCACGGCTAGTGTCGCTTCAGTTGTTAATAGCTTCCCTGTCGAACACGAGGGCGAGGGAGATGTCGAAGATGAACGTCGATCTCAACCCTTCTGTTACGAGATACCAAAGGTTCTCCCCTCCGTAGCACATGTACTTCTTTCACAACGCCGACGTTTGCCAGAAGCGGCATGGAGCAGGATAAAATCCATCAAAGTCGGGTCCGCTTTCCGCTGCCACCAATGTAGCGTCCCGAGGCTCCCTTTAAGGTAAAAGAAGGCGCAGTACTAGGGCAGAATATATATATTCCGGGAACAGAGGGCTTGGGGGCTGTTGGCACGGCCCAGAGGCCGACCAACCGGCTAGAACAAGATGGCCACCCAAGTGACCGAAACCGGTAGTTCGAACAAGCAAAGTATTACAATATACACTTATTTTACATTTCAATTGGTTGTTTCGGTAGTGTTGCAATACTTTGTTTGTTGGAACTGCCGGTTTCGGTCACTTGGGTGGCCATATTGTACTGACCGGTTGGCCGGCCTCTGGGCCGTGCCAACAGCCCCCAAGCCTTCTGTTTCCAGAATATATACATTCTGCCCCAGTACCATGCCATCTTTCACCCTAAAGGGAGTCTCGGGACGCTACAAGTGTTACACCTTCCGTTCTTAATCTTGCATAGTACTAGGACAGAATATATATTCTGGAAACAGAGGGCTTGGTAGCTGTTGGCATGGCCTGGAGCTCGACCAATCTGTTAGTACTATATGGCTACCCAAGTGACCGCAACCGACAGTTTGAGCAATCAAAGTATTGCAGTTTTATACATGTTATTTTTACATGTTTTTACATGCTATTACCCCGTAATTCGGAGTTGCAATTGAGTATTCTGATTAGCTTTTGCAGGAATATTTAATTCTAGGCTTTAGCGAACATTGTCGTAATTATCTTACAATTTTATTGCATTTTTGTAATCATTCGTCCTCCTAATTTCTTTTGAAGGCACGCTGCTCTACACAACTATTTGATTAATATTTATGCGAAATAACAAGAATGCGTAGATGTGTAAATAAACAAATACATAGGCTTTTAGTAGTTTGTCAGGGCAAAGGCTAGCCGCACTGGTCTTTTTGCCCACCTCGTCTGGCGCGGCTGGTTTAGATTTTGTCCTGTACGAGTTTTTGGGTAGGTAGCGGTGTGTTCGTTTTTTTGCTTGAGGGGCTTTGTTTGCACAAAGTTTGGAAGTTCACATTTAATACTTGGCTGTTCTTGGTACGAGCAGTGTTTATAATGTTCACGTGTGCGGGAATGCATGTTTCTATTAAAGCATCTTATTCTAGGAACGGAGATGTCACCTAGCAGCACTCAATGTGTATCTAGACTGCTTTTGCTTTACGCATTTTACTAGTTGCTAGAAGCTCCCTCTATGCTTAACGCTTGGAGAAATGTGGGTTCGTTTCACTGCTATGATGTTTGTGTTGGTAGAACAGAAATCGAGGGCGTGGGACACTTTGCGCTTCGATTGCTTGTTAACCTTGTGATCCTGGTTCTATGCTGATAGTGTCTTTGCGAAATGTTATGTAGTTGTGTAGTAATTGAGTCGTAGCTAGCCTCAGGTTTGATTTGAGTTATTGCTTGAGGTAGATCCAGAGCCAAAGGAATGGTCACTTGGAGACCTGTAAATGTTTGCTTAGAAGTGTTTGCATTGATATGTAAACCGCAACTTGTAGGCGTCCAAAATGTTTGCTTCTTGGGACATTTTTGTTACTTACGTTTGCGTGTCTTAGCTTTGCGTTGCGTTGGGATTCACTCCCCGTCTTCTCTTTTTTCTCCTTTTTAAGTACTACGAGTTTGCAGTGGTGACGGATGGACATTGGGAAGATTTGTGGAATGGCAGGTGGTGCGAGATTATCAAGTCACCTGGTGAGGCGTCTCCTTGGCCCTGATCTGTTAGTACTATATGGCTACCCAAGTGACGGCAACCGACAGTTTGAGCAATCAAATTATTGCAGTTTTATACATGTTATTTTTACATGTTTATACATGTTATTACCCCGTAATTCGGAGTTGCAATTGAGTATTCTGATCAGCTTTTGCAGGAATATTCAATTCTAGGCTTTAGCGAACATAGTCGTAATTATCTTACAATTTTATTGCATTTTTGTAATCATTCGTCCTCCTAATTTCTTTTGAAGGCACGCTGCTCTACACAACTATTTGATTAATATTTATGCGAAATAACAAGAATGCGTAGATGTGTAAATAAACAAATATATAGGCTTTTAGTAGTTTGTCAGGGCAANTATAGGCTTTTAGTGGTTTGTCAGGGCAAAGGCTGACCGCACTGGTCTTTTTGCCCACCTCGTCTGGCGCGGCTGGTTTAGATTTTGTCCTGTACGAGTTTTTGGGTAGGTAGCGGTGTGCTCGTTTTTTTGCTTGAGGGGCTTTGTTTGCACAAAGTNGCTGGTTTAGATTTTGTCCTGTACGAGTTTTTGGGTAGGTAGCGGTGTGTTCGTTTTTTTGCTTGAGGGGCTTTGTTTGCACAAAGTTTGGAAGTTCACATTTAATACTTGGCTGTTCTTGGTACGAGCAGTGTTTATAATGTTCACGTGTGCGGGAATGCATGTTTCTAATAAAGCATCTTATTCTAGGAACGGAGATGTCACCTAGCAGCACTCAATGTGTATCTAGACTGCTTTTGCTTTACGCATTTTACTAGTTGCTAGAAGCTCCCTCTATGCTTAACGCTTGGAGAAATGTGGGTTCGTTTCACTGCTATGATGTTTGTGTTGGTAGAACAGAAATCGAGGGCGTGGGACGCTTTGCGCTTCGATTGCTTGTCAACCTTGTGATCCTGGTTCTATGTTGATAGTGTCTTTGCGAAATGTTATGTAGTTGTGTAGTAATTGAGTCGTAGCTAGCCTCAGGTTTGATTTGAGTTATTGCTTGAGGTAGATCCAGAGCCAGAAGAATGGTCACTTGGAGACCTGTAAATGTTTGCTTAGAAGTGTTTGCATTGATATGTGAGCCGCAACTTGTAGGCGTCCAAAATGTTTGCTTTTTGGGACATTTTTGTTACTTACGTTTGCGTGTCTTAGCTTTGCGTTGCGTTGGGATTCACTCCCCGTCTTCTCTTTTTTCTCCTTTTTAAGTACTACGAGTTTGCAGTGGTGACGGATGGACATTGGGAAGATTCGTGGAATGGCAGACGGTGCGAGATTATCGAGTCACCTGGTGAGGCGTCTCCTTGGCCCTGTGATGTGGATTATGTCGTGGGCAATATCGGTGTGCTTGGCACCAGCATAGGATAAGTACATGGACGCAAGCTAAAGTGGCGAGACGAGTGCGAGGTTGGAGTTGCCATGAGAGGACGGCTTTCTGTTTCGTTTGGGAAGGGTGGTGAGTTGCGGTGGTGCTTGTTTCAATGTTGGACTAGAGAAAGTAACGAGACTTAATGCAAGCTTTTTATTAGATCTAGTCCAATCCCTTATGGTGAATTAATGTTTTTTCGCCTTTGCAATTCGAGGTGTACGTTCTTTACCTTGCCATTTATTTATTTTTCTTTCATTGTGTAGGGAGCTGTATTTTCATACTATTTTGCAGGTCATCGTTTTCTAATGCATAGGACGTACCAATTGGCAGTCATGTGCACGTACGTACAGATATCGAAATGTAAGCCTGTATTTGCAAAGTTTCTTTGGGTGAGATTAACGAAGAAGAAAAGCTGAAGAAGCTTTTATTGTCCATAGACAACGCTCACATTTGTTCGTTGTGCTTAATAATAGTGGGAGGGATTAATTGAAGTCGTCCCGGTGGCTTGTTGTGTGGTGAGTTGCTCGATGAAGGAGGGTTTCATGACGAGTGGGATCTCATTTGTTGTTAGAGTGTGGAAAATCTACCAAGCATTTGGTTTTACTTGGTACTGAAGTCCTTGCAGACGTAAAGCAAAGCGATTTTTTTTTTTCGCGAATTGCGCATGGGACTTGTGAGCAGAGTGTTTTTCTTTGATATTGTCAGCCTCTTAGGGATGGTGGATGATGATTGTGAGCAGTCTTACTGACTAACGCTGGCTTCTGCGCCACCATCGCCTTAAATGCTGTTTATGGGATGCTTTTCAATACCATCACAGACTCACCAGGCCGCCAACGGTGTCTACGGTGTTTACGGTAGAAGTGGCAAGGGGAATGTGGATGTAGAAGCCGAGCCGTGGGGAGCTACTGAGACTGCATTGAGCGCCTTTGAACTCATTGCCGTCGTCGTCGTCGTCGTCGTCGTCATGGCCAGCTGAGGTGTTGCGATTATTCGACCTATTGATGCTGCTGCAAGGTTCCTTGCTCACTGTGGACTATTCATTCGCGCAGTGCATAAGCAGCGCGTTTTTGTGCTTGGAGGACTTATGATGTGCTGAGTGCGGTGTGTGAGTGCCACGCGGAAGCGAAACGAGATTGACCCTGTAACTTGGTAAGCGTGATGCATAAGTTGAATCAGAGGTTATTATCTTCTTCAATCGATCTGAGATGTTCAGATGTAGTCGCTTTTATCGCTGTGATATGAGCTGGAGCCGAAATGGAGCAGATGTGGAGTTATTGGAAGTGTAGGTATGTTATGAGGCTTCGATATGTGGGTATGATCCTCTGTACGATTCACTGCCTCGTTCGATAATCGCCTGTCTAATGTTTGAGGCTTAAGATGCAAGCTGTGGACGCGTTTGTACGCATGGATAACTTGCCCAAAGAGGCGCGCGTTAACGGTCGTTTGGCATTTGATGGTATTGAGTGTATTTGCGCTGCCTGAGACAAGTGGTTGTGTTTGTCTTGGCATGCCTGCGATGTGGCGGCAGATTTCAGGCTTGTAGCCGTAACAAAGCTTAATCCTATAGCTGTAGTTTTCGGTGTGCCGCATCGTTGGGAGGAGTTTGACTTATCGCTTTTTGGCCAGCATTATCTCCACTGGTCATGGACACGCGCGATGGTTGGCACATTTGTCCATCCCATAGGGGATTAGCTTACGCCATGGGGGATGAGGAGACTGACGATGCAGTACCCTTGCCGAAGAGAGCACGGAGAACTGTGTTTGACAAGGCGCAGTGGACTATGTAATTCTTCGATGGTTTGTTGAATGATGGGTTTTGGTGATGAGACGACTCATTTGCCTCGTCGTTGTACCTTCGTGGAGTGTGTCGCTGGTATGTTAAATACATGTCAATGTATTCTACCCGAGTATGATGTCGCCTTTCGTCTTTGGGGATGGGGAGATCTGAAGGAACTGCAATACGTATGTAGGAACCGGTGATGGGGATGTGCGGTTGCGGTTTGAAGCGCTGGTGGCAACAGTCTGTTGGTGTGACTGTGTGACAGCTGCGGCATATTTTGCTTCAGCAGGTGTGGAGATGTTTTGACTATGTTTTGTTGCACTTTGTTGGCACAGGTGATGAGTGCGCTTTAAAGTGCAGTCCCAATTTGGTGCTCGAATTCCACTGCTAAGTGTGTCGTGAATTGTTAGAAGAGTGAAATGCTACTACTTGGCCTTGGGAGTGTGTAACTTGTAGGTGAGTGGGTTGGTGTGTGGGTGTGAGGTGGAAGGGTTGTGCTGAGGGAAAGAAGGTAAGATGCCTCCAACCACTTTTTAGGGACAGGTGTGTCAGGAAGGTGTAGGGAGAGGAGGTTGTACACTGTTTGAGCAGGCTCGCAATAACTTCTACTCCGTAGGATGACTGGGTATATCGCGATGTTGTCATTTCAGTACGCGGTGCCTTTAAATGGATGAGATGGCTAGTACCGCTACTGGACAAATGCGTGGGGTTGAATGACATGCTGAATGAAATGGCCAGACGAGATGGAGGTCGTGGTAGGTGAGCCTGTTGGGTGCTTTTGATCACATCTGCTAGTGTGTCTGCAGTCCTTTGTATCTGCACCCTATGTAGATTAAGCCCACTGGTCCCTCAACTGCCTTGCTAGCAGAGCAGTGAAAACCCTCCCTAGTTGTTGATGTTGGTTTTCAAACATAGCAAAGGTGTTGAATTCACGTTGTGGCATAAGTAGGTGATAGGATTGTTGAATCAGAAGCAACTTAATATGTTTTCCCATGAGGCTAGACTCGCACCACGTGCTTGTCAGGAGCAAAGTGAGGTGATGTAGGCACTGGCTGCAGTATTAGTAACTGCCTTCTCGAGCCAAAGACCTGTGTTTTGGAAACAAACAAGAAGTTTTGACTTTAAAATCTACTTCTACGTCCTAATAAAGGCTGAGCATTGGACAAATTATTTCAAAAACAAATACATGTTCTTGCATTGTTGCATGAGTCGAAGACATGTGAATAGAGGCTATGCGGTGTCATTACCATGAGGGCTTGATGCAAACTATTGTGGTTAAATCATTTTAGAATGGGTTCGTGCTGTCTATTTATTAAATTGTGATGGGGAGCTATGGCTCCTGAATGTGAGGACGGTGATGACCTTGAGAACATCATAATGCCACGCTGATGGGACGCGATAGCGAAGCAAATGTGGTTAATAAAAAGTAAAACATGGGAATATGGAGTGAGAGTCAACTGCATTTTAAACGCAGATGTTAGAGCACAACATTGAACGCTCTGCTGTAGAATGCAACTGGAGAGCGATTGAGTGATTGTAGGGTGAGCAATAAATGCGAGGTGTTGCGGATAAATTGAAATGGAGGGAGTAATTGTGGAATTGTGAAAAATGCGACAAAGATAAGATGAATTATGCTGCGGATATGATTGAAGATAACAGCAAACATCTGCTATAGACTAGTTGACAGAGGGAATGGAGTGGCTACCAAAAATGTAAGAAACATGAATATTAGCAAAAATGTTGTTGACATAAATATGACATTACGGGAAAAAGGGGAACGACGAAGCATTTATTGTCATAGGTGTTCTGGCAGGCTTGAAAAGAGGAGGGCGGGTGGAGGAAGGAAGAAGGGGCTTTCGTCCGCACAATCTCACATTCCAAAGACAGTGTCTATTTTTCACTTTCTTCGGTAATCTGCAATTGTGATGCTATGCTGCTCGCTTGACTCTTAGTTTGTGGTATGGCCACTTAGGGTGCTACATCGCCTCTGCAGGGCGGACAGGTTCCTGAGCCATGCCAGCAGCAGCAGCATCAGATCCTTTCTCTTTGACGAGTGTAGGCATTCTGCCCATGAATTATGCCATCTTTTACCTTCAGGACAGTCCCCACATGAGCGCGACTGTAATGTTACCATGTCTATGAGACGGTTGACATGATCAAAATATCTACTGTAATACTTTGCTTGTTCGAACTGCTGGTTTCGGGCACTTGGATGGCCAGATTGTACTAGCCGGCTTGCCGGCCGCCGGGCCGTGCCGAGTGCCCCAACCCATCTGTTTCCAGAACATATATTCTGCTTAAGTACCTTAAGGGAAGTCTTGGGACGCTACATTGGTGGTAGCGGAAAGCGGACCCTACTTTGATGGATTTCTATCCTACCTGTACCGCCTGTGGCAAACTTTAGCAGTGTGAGAGAAGTGCATGTGCTACGGATGGGAGAACCCCTCACATCCCATAACGGAATGGCTGGGATCGACGTCCATCTTCGGTACCTCCCTCGCCCTCGTGTTCTGCAGGGAAGCTACTGGCAACTGAAGCGACACTAGCCGTGAACTCCATGTCCAGTGGAACTGCCAAGAGGGATCAGCGACGATGTGGTCATGCGTCCTACATAAGCTCTCTCTGCTGTTCTTGGGCAACTCGCCTCCCTTTACTGAAATGTGCACCTACAGATGCAGAATGTGCAGGATGCCACTCATTAGCATCGTTTTATGCCTTGCACACTTGAATCGCGTGCATTCCGTTCCTGTGAGGCCCGATCGCCCCATTTGCTCAGGGTTCTACGATGCCCTCGCGTTTTCCCCACAGCATCAAAAAAGCCTGAAATCAAAAGATGTGGTGCATGTGTGTCCATCCATTCAAAAACTTGGATTTATACCTCCATCATTTCATTGGGACACATTACCGTGAGAGAGGAGGATTAAGAAATATGCATTTGACGAAACGAGTGCTACGCAGAATTGATGGCACTGCAAGAACTCATGCGTTCGAATCTCAGTGACTGGCATGGTTAGCTCATTTGTGCTTCTGCTAGCACTGATCACTTTGCGATGGCTGACACGGGAGGTCGACCAAGGGGAGCGTCAAGGACGACGCTCGAAAGAAGAGAGGGGCTGTGTAATACTTTGTTTGTTCGGACTGCCGGTTTCGGTCATTTGGGTGGCCAGATTGTACTAGCCGGTTGGCCGGCCTCCGGACCGTGCCAACAGCCCTCAATCCCTCTGGTTCGTGAGTATACATATTCTGCCTTAGCACTATGCCTTCTTTTACCTTCAAGGAAGTCTCGGGACGCTGCATCTACGCCTTAGGTATGTCATGTACATTAGGCTAAGTGCCGTTTTACTGCATGGTAGCGTTAGCTAATTTTGGTGTTTTAAGTGTTTTTGAAATTGTAGCAATAGGTGAGGGGTCATATTTTGTATTCTTTCCCAATGCATTTTTTGTGGGGAAGAGTGCACTCGCCTAGTTAATTGGCCCACAACTAGAGGAAAGTCAAACCATTTCAGGTGGAACCGAGGCAAATTCCAACGTCATTCTCTATCCCTAGAAAAGGTTTCTAGAGCACTGCTGAGCTAGAATGATCCTAGGTTTTGATTAATTTGTTGGGTGAAAATGAAGACTCATTATCAAATGGGGTTTGTATGACTTCCTCCCCTTTGCTCTAGTTGATTAGTAAGCTGTTGGGCTAAAACTAGTGTAAAGAGAGCAGTCAGTTATCATCGAGAAGTGTGGGGTGACTTGTTACGAAACAGTGGATGATGAGGTCTTCGAATATGCTTCGGATTTTGGGGCATGCCTTTCACTCAGGTGACTACATTGCCCTAGCCTGTGTAATGGCCTTTGGGTCATGCCAGCAGCTCGTTCTCCCTGCTTGCTGAATATACATATTTTGCCCCAGGATTATGCTTTCTCTCGCCTTCAAGGAAGTCTCTGGACGCTGAAGGGATTAAGCCTATTAAGCCTTGTCGTTAATCACTCATTATGTGACAGATTGCAAGGATCTGCAGCACAGCATTGCGTTGATTGAGGTTTGTGATTGGGCTAGCGAAGCAATATCCAGTCGAGTAGTACTGTGTATGCCATATATCCTGCACACAATTTCCTACTAATTTGAGAATCCAAGCTTTTGGGTGATCATAGGAAATGAAGATGAATTTGTAAACATGTGGCNTTAGCTAATTTTGGTGTTTTAAGTGTTTTTGAAATTGTAGCAATAGGTGAGGGGTCATATTTTGTATTCTTTCCCAATGCATTTTTTGTGGGGAAGAATGCACTCGCCTAGTTAATTGGCCCACAAATAGAGGACAGTCAAACCATTTCAGGTGGAACCAAGGCAAATTCTAACGTCATTCTCAATCCCTGGAAAAGGTTTCTAGAGCACTGCTGAGCTAGAATGATCCTAAGTTTTGATTAATTTGTTGGGTGAAAATGAAGACTCATTATCAAATGGGGTTTGTATGACTTCCTCCCCTTTGCTCTAGTTGATTAGTAAGCTGTTGGGCTAAAACTAGTGTAAAGAGAGCAGTCAGTTATCATCGAGAAGTGTGGGGTGACTTGTTACGAAACAGTGGATGATGAGGTCTTCGAATATGCTTCGGATTTTGGGGCATGCCTTTCACTCAGGTGACTACATTGCCCTAGCCTGTGTAATGGCCTTTGGGTCATGCCAGCAGCTCGTTCTCCCTGCTTGCTGAATATACATATTTTGCCCCAGGATTATGCTTTCTCTCGCCTTCAAGGAAGTCTCTGGACGCTGAAGGGATTAAGCCTATTAAGCCTTGTCGTTAATCACTCATTATGTGACAGATTGCAAGGATCTGCAGCACAGCATTGCGTTGATTGAGGTTTGTGATTGGGCTAGCGAAGCAATATCCAGTCGAGTAGTACTGTGTATGCCATATATCCTGCACACGATTTCCTACTAATTTGAGAATCCAAGCTTTTGGGTGATCATAGGAAATGAAGATGAATTTGTAAACATGTGGCTTTCCAATTCCGTTTGGATGGCACTGACGCCCGCGTGAAGCAATGGATGTCAAATGAACAATCGTTTGTCGCCCAATCAACTTACACAACTATCTATTCTGATTTAAATAAATAAAATATGTCTTCTTGTGGGAAATTGTGTTTTCAATGCCTGCGTGTTAGCAGAAAGCACAAGAGTTTGCTTCACTAATAAATGCTGCAGCTGTGATTGCAACTGCTAAAATGAGGCGTGCCCAAAATTGCTTTCATTTACTGTATCATATCGTCGTCAAAGATTAGTGCAAAGGACTGCCTTGAATGGGATGTGACATTGTCATACGATGAGCAATACGAGCTATGCCTGTGGTAGAATCAGGACAACAGTGTCTGGATTGAATGAGAGATGATATTTAAGAAGAATGGATCGGAGATGCTGATGTCACATCCTGCTTTGTACCTAAGCTTAGTCGTTTTGTAATTTGTTGCATTGAAAGCACCACATGCCGTTAAAACACGAATGCACGGACTTTTGCAAGTTCTACGATATTAATCTAGTGCAATTTGCACATTCTGTTTAATGAAACAAGCCTTTAAGCTTTGCAACTTGCTCAGCTTTTTCAAGGTCATTAGCGGTAACTACTTTCTACCTCGTCGGTAGGTGAATTGGATGCGTTGAAACACTAAAATGTCATGATTTTAGCGGTGGTGGGCCACATTTTTCAAAGACCTGTCCCAATTACTGAACACTGCATGGCAAATATGACTTTTCGCGGAGGGAATTGCACAGGGATGCATTGCGTCTGATTGGAGCATACTCTGCTAAGCATGAGCCCCTTGACGACCAAATCGGAACCAGAATTCCACCTATGCCATTGCTTCGCATGTGACTTGGGAAAGAGTGAATAGCATTTTATGGTTTCCACTCGCGCCTTACGAGCACAATTTAACAGTGTCTATTTGCTGGTAACTTCAACTTCGTTTCTTATTCCCAAGATTCAGCGCTCAGTGAAGTCGCCTTACATGATCCACTAAAATACTTACACCTGTGAAATACGTGTGGAACATAAGTCAAGTTACTTATCGGCCACAGAATGATTATTAAAGGCCTTTAGGGCAAGGGAGGATAGGGATTTAACCGCGGGAGAGCTTACTCTGTTAAGCAAGGGGAAAGGTCTGAATGGTGTCAGGTTTCGACTAGTGATTTATATCAGTCCATAGGTACGACATTATCCATGTAAAACAGTGGCAAATTAGCTAATGGGCACTGTGCTCTATGCTTTCTTCGTATTGATCTGGAACTGGTATCAATAAGACTCTGGCTGATGGCTTGCTGCGGTGCTATAGAAGGTGACGGCTGAAGGAAGAGTGTGTTATGTTGAAGAGTCAGATGTACAAGTGCTAAAGTGCGTCGAATTCTCTGACTCCAATTTGGAATTAATTAAGATTAGAGGTCAAGTGTTAGGCTACTTTCGCTCCTGTTAATTGTAGTTTAATCGTATGACATCCAATGTTTAGAAGTGATGGCAGTGTAGTGCGAATGATTTTAATGCGAAGAATGAGGTGGCGTACGCTCATAGCTGTGATGCGTTTTTAAGTTTTATCCGCAAGCGTTCAACTTTACACTCAATTGTTTAGTCCATTTGTGGTATCTATGGTGGTTCGCGTGTTATACAACAAAGTTTAGACCTGGCCTACTTTGACGAAGAAAGCGAAACTAGCGCAATATTTTTAGAGCTGCGCGCCATATTTTTGCTTAGATTCAGATTTGGTTAGAATTGAGACACAGCAGCTTAATCTATTCAGAGATTGCTTGCGGCGGCTCTTGTTGGAACCTACAATATTGAGTCTTGGCTAGTGATTAAGGCGCCTGGATGGACACAGAAGATTGATAGTGCAACTTGATAGGACTAGGAGGGTTGTGCCAATAGCAGCAATGAAAATGTTGATGGCAGAGGAGTGGAAATGCACCTATTTGCTCAGCCATTGGTTCGCTTGCATTTAAAATGCGCTTGATGAAGTAAGTTATAAGTTAGAGGCCTTTGCATTAAAAGTTAAGAAAGTGTAATAATTGTGGGTCTTTACCACACCCGTGTCGTGACAACTGTGGGTGATTATACTTATTCAAACAAGTAATAGAAGTGTGGAGCCTTAATGCCAAGGTTACTTCCAGTAGTCTAACAAACGCAGACGGCATTGACAAATCTATTCTACATTTACTTAACCTCGTTATTTACTTTCCATTTACCTACAATGGTCGTCATAACGTATTTCTAAATAGGAATTTCAGGAGTAAGGTAGACAGTTCTTCCAAAATATTACAGATCACGAAATGACCCTTGGATGTCACTACGATGCTGCCCGTATGACGGTAGTGATATAAAAGGAATCAGTCGAATCTTTGCAAGCCTTTTACTTGATGCTTTCCATATTTTGTCCAGTCCAGTGCTTACTAAGGTAACTAGGAGCATTCTTGGAGCAGCTTTATTTACGGCAAACACAAACCATCGAAAGCATATGAACCTAACCCCGCACTAGCATGAATTGCCATTCATCCATTTATCAATGCATCCATGCTTTATCTTTGTGCCTTTAAGATGCCTAACTTAAGCAATCAACCTGCAATGTGTGAAGTTTATTCTTAAGCTCGAAGACTTGACAAATACTGGACTGCTGTCAGATACCAACCGTTCCATCTTATGATCAGCTTAAAGTACTACTACCCTCTCCTCGTTTCATTTACTGACACGGTTGATGTATACAAGGCGGCTGTTGCTGTTCAGCTGTCCGTGCAGTTCGACCTGGTCACTGTTCCGGTGCATCGGCCATTCGGTTATTTATGCACCCACACTTGGGAACATTGTGCAGCATAGGTAAAGTAACATAGTGACATTGATTCTGCCCCAGTTTTTGCATGCACATTTATTCGTGAGTGAGGGTCTCTTCTATTTTGCCGTTTGTAATATTTTCTGTTATAAACACTGTGAAAGGCATTGAGTTTGGAAAAGATGCTTTTGAAATGGTTGTAGTGTTGAGCCCGGCCATGGTAAGCAAGCATTATCACATTTTCCGTCACCTTGTCTCCATTGTGATCGTTTTATGATCCCTTCTTCTTACAATTTCAGATCCAAAACTCCATGCAGGACTCAGAAGAACCCACCGATTCGGTCTTGGAGGAAGTCTAAATGCTTCCGCAGCTTGGAGCCAATCGCCTTCCTCGCGTTCTACACCCTACAGCATTACTGTATGATTCGATAGAGAATTCCCTCAAATCGTGTCATTCTTATTAGCTTCCGTGTTGTTAGCATCATGCAATGTCTCACCATCATCAGCTGCTTGGGTGGGGTAGATAAGCGAGTGAGTGTGAGGGGAGCAGCAGTTGACGAAATCTAGTGGTGGCGTCACACCATTGCATTTCCCAGGAGAAGCCATTTAAATGTGGATCGAGGAAGGGATGCGATGCATTTCGGCTCCTCTGTCCTTGTCATGAATGAGTCCAGTAAATACAAAGGTAAATTAAGGAATCTTTTGATCACTTTCCTCGCCCAAGGGTGTACAAACTCACTTAAGAGGCTTAGCAATGAAAGGCATGCTCCATTGTCTTATGACGTATGTTTGAGTACAGCACTGAAGGTACAGCTGGACAAATTGGACTATCATCTTGGCTATGAAGGTGTTACGAATGTCGGAATGGCGAGGGCATAGCATCTGCAGAAGTCGACAATCGCAAAGAGAGCGAGGATCATGGTGTTGGTAGGATCGATCTGTTTGCACAAAAGTTAACTTGCACAGCAGCATTGAATTCCAAGGAACACGGTCTTATAACAGTAATGTGCACAAAAATGATGGAAGAGTAAAGAACATCAAGAATCGAAGCGCAAAGCTAAAGGATCTCTGGCGTGGTTTACTCAGATTTGCAAGGTACTTTCAACGAAGAAAATAAAATCATTCGAGGATTGAAACGTTCAATGGTGACTAAGTTCCACGCAAACAAACGCACACATGCATACGAGATGTAAGCACAGCATTTGAAGCACGAATTACTGCTTGCCTTGAAGGTATGAGATCGTGTACCGTTGCATGAAAATAAACAACAACGTGCCACAATTATACAGTGCTGTACTTTGAAGGAAATTTCAAAGTAGTAGGGAAGCAGATCAGCCTTCCCACTAAGAAGTTAAATATTAGCAGATCCTGAGCGTGTAAATAGCTGCAGCATTCTACAGACGGAGTTTGTCGCCGTTATAGCCTAAAGCAATAGCCACGTTACTGAGACCAGGATCAATGGAAATCTGCACAATACTGGTTTTCGAGTGCATCCACGCTCCCGAAAGCGTTCAAATGAGATTAACCCCGTTGACCCTACCTTTCCTCCACTCTCTTTGCATGCACATGGCTGTGCATAGTTTTTATCCACTTATTATGAGCACTTCAGCTTCATCATTTGATGAATCACTCAACTTCGTGAAAGCAGTCATTGAGAGCTGCTTTTGTATTCGTCAGAGGTTAAGTGGAACTATGAATGAATAGGGATGCCAGTCTGTGACGTGATTGTTAGAAGGATAGCCGTTCCACCGATGAGAAGATTTTAGAGAAGTCGGTGCGTATGGCATCATTGTTGTCGTTATCGTTGTAAGTTCACACGTAAATAGCAAGACAGATTCACCCACAGAATACCCGACTCACGACACAATCATCAAATGGAGCAGGGTTCCACAATGCTAGCATTGTCTGCTTCTTACAAAGACGTGGGCACAATTGGCGGTACTGCCATAACATACTTGCTCAGCCCCAACTTATGCGTGTCACCTCCTCAAAACACAACGTTTCTCCCTCAACTTCTGATGGTATTCACTGCTGATGGTGAGTAAATACCGTATCAATTAATCGCAAAAATATATGCATTCCAACATTAAAGGCATACAAATACACCGATGACGAGGATGCTTGTGTAGCCTTACTGTTCCTATTTGCCACAATCTACAGCTAAAGCAATGTCTTGTCACCATCTTTGGTCCACTGAAGTGTCCCTAATGACCTTGAACGGAGTGAAAATGCTTTGGCCGTGGTGTCTGTTGCACAACAGCAGAAAACTAGAACAGCACAACATACCTACTAAGAAAAATGCATGAAAACCTCATTTAATCCGTGGATCTGTCTTCGACTGCTTGTCTACTTGCTTTGAGAGAAAGGAAGGGAGAAGAAAACAGAACAAGGAAATGGCAGTCTCACAGTGTCATCGTTATAGCAGTGCTACAAATTGTGCCCACGTCTTCCAATGTCCACGCAGCACCAGCATTACGAGCCGCCACTTCATTGAATGATCGTGTCATGGAGGGAATTATACTACTGAACCACTTTAATGACACGCGTTTGGACTTACACTAGGAAGGCAGAAAATTGCACACGAAGCTTCGACCTATTATTGTTCCAGGTAAATTCAATAAACTCAAGGTCAGAAAAGCTCAAGAAATGTCGTCTTTTGCTGACACCTTGAATCACTGCGCTCTAAGTTCAGTGACTCATGACACAAATGCAAAATTTATTCCGTTCTATTAACTTACGTGAACCCACTGTGTGATTTTTATTAGTCAAGCAATCGCGAACACATAGAAGCCGTTCTTTGGTGTGCTAGCACATGCAGGGTCTAGTTAAGGGGTTAACAATACCGATTCATTGAGAGTTGCCCACAAACTAGAGGGCATCATCCAATTGTGTTTCCTCCACTTTGCGCTGAATAAAAATTTTACTCTATATGGTGGTGCATGAAATTAATTTTGCGCCACGGTATGTGGTTGAAGAAAGAGGCATTTTAAATAGGGTTTCATTTTTAGTCCTTAGCCAAATTTATGTGGGGAATTGTTGTGGTGCAAAATGAAAAGTAGCAAACGAGTGTAGTATTCTGATGTCGGCAGCCGGTTCTAGCTACGATCACTTAGGTGGCTATATTGCCCTAGTTGGATGGGATGGCCTCTGTTTCGTGTTTAACAGTCCCAGATGTCTCTTTGCTAGATATGTATTCTGCATTGTTATTCTGACTTCAACGCCTTCAATAAAGCCTCTGAACGCTGCAACACTCTCTTTGAAATGACTGAACCTATTAAGCCTCGTCGTTAATCACTCATTATGTGGCAGATTGCAAGGATCTGCAGCACAGCATTGCGTTGTTTGGGGTTCGTAATTGGGCTAGCGAAGCAATATGCAGTCGAGTAGTGCTGCGTATGCCATACATCCTGCACACATTTTCCTACTAATTTGAGAATCCAAGCTTTTCAGTGATCACAGGAAATGTGGGTGAATTTGTAAACATATGGGTTACCAATTCAGCTTGGATGGCACTGCCGTTCATACGCAGCTAAGGATGTCAAATGAACAATCGCTCGTCGCCCACTCAACCTATGCAACCACCTAACATGCTTTGACTAAATAAATATGTTTTCCCTTTTGGAAAATTGTGAAGATTTGCAACACGTACACACACAATAAGTAGTGTGTGTAAGCTTTTAATGAATAAGTTTAGCTTTCGAATAAAATACATTCCCCTTTTAAAAGAATTGGCAAAATGAAATAACCAGTTGCTGCTTGAATCTCGGCAGTCAAAGAAAAACAAAAATATCGGGAGTTAGAACTCCTGCACTTATCACACGCGCCTCTTAAGGAGGAGCTAATCATTAACTTGCTTACATTAGACCTCGCCACGTCTTCGTGACGTGACCTGTGCCGGCTGATTTTAGGCACTTCAAAGCATGGTGTAGTTGGAGACCACTGCGAATAAAGGGGTGGTGCAACCCAATCCAGGTGCATAACATTTCTTTACGTGAGTCCAGCTAAGGACCTAAGCTGCACAATTTGATCGAGTTAAATCATCCTGAGTGATCACAGACTACTACGAACCCGACAGTGTTCCTAGGCGTAAGCGTAATCAATCATAGGGTCTTGTTCTACTTATTTATTTGTGAGTAGGATGGCACTACACAAATGATGCTGTCCCATACTAGAAGCACAAGTGGTTCTTGTCAAAATCATGCTCACCAGCTCTTTGTTTGCTGATCAGGATAGAAAATCATACAAATTCTTTGGATTCTAGCAAACCGAAAGTCTACAGGGATGCATTCCTACTCCAAAAGACCTTCACGGGCTTAACGTAACTCAAGAATTAATTGACTTGGCCGAACGACTACCTCACAATGCTCATCAGATCTGGGCAAAGCAGATGATGGAAGAAATGAAGGAAATAAGTAAGTTACTACTGCTTGTATCGTTTGGTGAAAGTGGCCAACTAGGAATATGAGTCTAAATACAATCACCGTCCTTCTGTCTTTTCTTTTTCCTATGTGGCGGTGTTCACCAACTTTTGGTGCCCTACGACATTCTGACCGATCGTGAGCGCAAACGCTACCGTCGCCTAAATCACGGGTGGATTGGCTACCTCCAGTACTGGGGCTATCTCCTCGCCTGCAAACCAACCAATCAGCAGGCGGATACCACCAAAACCGGGACGATGACGACGACGACAACCACCGCGCCATATACAATCAAACAATTCGCTGGCGAACGGGGTGGATGTGAGCGCGGACGCGCGGATGCGCTTGGTGAGGAGGGGGAAGAAGGAGAAGGAATTCGTTAGCCAATGGGAAATCGCGTTCGAGGTGAGGGGAAACGCCGACGCGTAGCAGGCTGTCACCCCAAGAAGGGTCTTCTGGGATTAAAATTTACTATTTTTTATTGCCACAGATGATCATTTCCACAATCTTTATATTTCGCACAAGAAATGTTGACATCTGATTGCTCCTGTTTAGGTCATCCTTCAAGCCGATTCGCCTACGGTCTGCTGTCGAAGTTGTTGGATTGTGTGGAGGGCGTCATGTCAACGGTTCGCGAGGACAAGCCGAGTCGTATATTTAGTCGACACCAACACCTTACGCAAACCAGTGAGGATATAAAACTCCTCGTGCGGGTCGTTCTGCCCCTGCTGGAGCGCTATATTACTACACTCGCAAGTCCTACTTCATCGACCCCTACTCGGGCGCGTCGATTGAGGAGAAGAAGATGGCCACGACGTGACTCTGGAATTGAAGTCGATCTGTGGAGGTCTTGAAGAGAACAGGAGCATGCAATCATCCAATTAGACTGAAATCGACCCAGTTCAACCAGCTATTCTCCTTTCCTTTACCTTCAGGCTTTTCACAAAGCTCTTCCCTCTTTTGCGCCTGAAGACTCGCTGTTTCGGTGCCGACGTCAATGCGACCGTCTCCCGTCTCAAATACCTCATTGAGTGCCTCGATTTCAAAGCCATTGTGAAGATCAGCTACGCAGAGGACTTTGTTCGACTCCGTCTCATGCCATTCTTCTCCCTCTGTGCGGACGACTTGAATCTCATCATCCGAAATCCCAACTCTGGTAGGTACTCCCATATCAAGGTGGGTTAGCAAACCAACAAGCAGGTTCGTTTCTACTGTTCTGCTTTGCCAAGGCACTGTTCGACTTGGGGTCTACAGCATCGACTACCTCCACATGATCCTCCTACCGACACTGAAGACGATGTTTGTACACATTATCAAGACAGGAGTGGGTGAGGACCTGCTTTTGTGTCATCTGCAGGTCACTTGTTACCGCATTCTCAATGCCCTCTACGTGTTGGGAACGACTAGTCGAAAGCACGCCAATCGACCCGAACTGATGGAAGAGCTGAATCGGTGAGAAGGCCGTTCACACCTCGCATGATATTGTTGCCTCTGAAAGAGAGTTGATGGGTGGGTTTTGTGTACCCTCTATTGGACATCGGCTAATGCTGGGTGTATGTCTGGCTGCGCTGACCACCTATTTCCCGGTGGCTTCCCTTGAGCCCGAAATGAGCGCCTACAATCCAAGATCAATTGCACACGATACAGAGGAGGCCGACTACACGTTCGAAGCTAGAGGTAAGTCCGTGTAAGCCAACTTGCCAGCTTTATCAAATGGCCGTAATCAGTGTCAAAATTTGACGCCCTCAAGGGTTGAGCAGTACCTTTCGGCCCTGACGTCACTTCAGCCTTTTTGACCTGCTTCTAAGGGTTGGCAAGAATCTGCCCTNCAATTGCACACGATACAGAGGAGGCCGACTACACGTTCGAAGCTAGAGGTAAGTCCGTGTAAGCCAACTTGCCAGCTTTATCAAATGGCCGTAATCAGTGTCAAAATTTGACGCCCTCAAGGGTTGAGCAGTACCTTTCGGCCCTGACGTCACTTCAGCCTTTTTGACCTGCTTCTAAGGGTTGGCAAGAATCTGCCCTCTCTCTACAAAATTATTGATGACATCGCCCACCTAGCCAAAGCCGATTATAGCGGCACTCAAGAAAGCCATCTCACTGAAGTCACCCTTCCCATGTTATGCTCCTACCTGCCGGTCTGGTGGCGCAAAAACCTTGCTCAGCGACAATACGCGCGCCATCGACCAGGCCCAAAGGCGGCCTCCTTCTTTTCCGACAATGAAGAGTTTCTGGCCGCTGTGGATGCTGAAGGTAGAGGGTTGCTTGAAATTGGAAGCGGTGGTGGCTGTGGAGGTGATAGTGGCAATGGTGGTGGAGACAATACTGGTGATGACGACGATGAGGAGAAGGGGTGGGTTAATGCCACCGGTCCGATCACCACGGTGACAGCAGATCCGATGAACCGTCCCATTAATGGTGTTCGCAACTTTATTCTAATCCTTGATAAGAATAATTATTATTTCTCTCTGGTTATTTTTAAACTTTATGATGAAGAAAATTAGGCGCTTAATCACCATAGCAGGCATCACTATGCCTTCTCCAACGTCCAGTCCTCTGTTTTGTACTCCGTTTTTATGAGATTTGTTAAGTTTTGAAGGTATATTTAGTCATTTTATGTCATCATTTATGATGTTTGTTTATTCAACATCCTTCTGATGTTGTTTGTCGCATTGGGCTATTTGGAGGTTCTGGCGTCCGTTCCGCCATTCCTCTCCGGTTGCTTCTTGCAGTGAATGTCTGCAAATTTATGATCCTACTCCAAAAGTGCTCAATCTCTCTGTGTTTTTCGAATCTACACATCAAATGACAACATACGAAGAGATTTTCGCGACTTTTTGTGTCTAAACTGGCCTTTCATTTGGGGCTAAAGAGTTCCCTATCCTCCGCCCCGCTTGCAATTCGCGATTTCGCAAATCGTCTTTTTCCGTCTTGTCAATTATTTACTTCAAGGCATTTTATTTACTTTGGAGATGTTTTAAAAGTATTACCAAAGACGTATCTCATCTACCCTCTCCCACTTTTGCTTGTTTTCTGACCACAATCTGCAAACTTCACTCCGGAATTAAAGGTGTTATTCGCTTCAGAGATCCTACAACATCTTTCCTTCGACAATCTATTAATTTTTTCATAACCCCATCAAGAAAAAAGAATGTTGGCTTTTGTCGGAGGAGGAAGAACAGCTGCTGGAGCGCGTGGACTCCTCAGAAGTGGAGGCCTTCACGGGAACCACCTCAACGAAATCATCCACTCCCACCAGCACTCGTTCGAATGTTGGAGGGCAGAAGGATACAGCTCCAGTCACTAGGAAGACACAATATATGAGCACGCTCATTTGCGCTTTCCATGCGTTTTCTGTTATCCCAAGGGGACGCAGAAAGAATGCATCCAAAAGTGTTATTCACTAAGTGTTGCTTTCATTCATTCAGATTTCTTGCCATGCGAAGGCAACTTTTGCTAGCCTTACAATTCAGAATCACCGCATGTGCTCATGAATGCGGTGTTCTTCAGTCTCTTGACAATCTTATTTTTCAGTATACTTATTTGTAATTTCAGTAGCAGTACGACCAACAGCAGATAAAGCGGCTTCTTGGAATGAAGACTGGTAGTAACAATGGAGATAGCATTGGTATCACCCTGAATGGACGCCCCAAGGAGGTCTCGAACAGCTGGTTCTATCCAACGTGGCTTCAGGAGATGGATCTACAATACCTGTTTTGGAAGTTGGGTGTCATCTTCACAGATGATGTAGGTTTCCAGTGATTCCGAAATCGGTCTACGCAAAGGAGACAATGTTCACACATTTTTTACCTATGTAGTAGTTTCTATACCTTGTGGTATGCTTTATTGTTTCTCTGCTAGGAAATGCAAACTACTTCTTCTTTTCATGCCATCTGCTGGATGTGGCTATTTCATTCAAAACACTGACCACCATTGTACAATCGGTTACACACAACGGAAAACAGGAAGGTCACACCTCATTACATTCTGGTGGCTTGGCGCATCACGTATGGGTCTGGTGTAGGTCGTGTCCGACATCCTGTTTCACCGACCCCATCATCATGATGAGGTGACTAATCTGGATAGATTCCAACTGTTTTGAGGCGTATTTTGGACTGACTACGAGGCTCAATCTCTTCGATATGTGACTAACACTGAAACTAAACTATTTTCGCTAATCCACTGTGGATGTGCATTTTCTAAGGCCTTTGAAACCAACGTTGGGTAGCCTTATTTCACTTAAGTAGTCATTGGCAAAGACGAATTTATCTAGGGGAAGAGCTATCTTTCACACCTTTAAATTGCAGTTTAAAAGAATCATGTTTGGTTAAGGCATTTCGTAGCTTCCCAGTACACCTAGTCACGAGATTCTAACCCAGCTATTCTTTGCTTTGTCTGTCGCATGCAACGGAAGCCGCGATCTTTTGGCCTTTGGTCATTTGGATATGGTGGTTACGAGCGCATCCGTGTTTTTTACACCTACAACGCCATGTGTAATGACCACGTGGTGCCATATCCGAACCCGTCGCGCCACATCCACGGGGGTTTGAGTGTAGTATATGATGACTCTAAGCTAACGCGAGTTTTTGCTCAAAACTCGTTTACCATTTCCGACGTGACTTGGTCATTACGTGTTAATGCAAGTCCAGCCATGCGGGTGTGACTTTGGCCGGTGGAATTGCGGGCCACGTAATTAGGGAAATAATCCATGGTAAAATGTCTGAGCCTGAGCCTTTAGCATTTGGAGCGTAACAGCGGTGGTCGCGGAGTGAGATTGATACTTCTATTAATTGAGAGAGGCAGACTTCGATCCATGAGCCTGGAGGATTCGTGTCGAGACACCACACACCCTTAAAATTTGGTTCGTGGGTAGCTGCTGATAGGAAGGAATGCCGAGTCTGAGGGTCCCTACAGCAAGGAAACTCAACTTGAAAGCAGTTGAGGGGCTGTCTACTGCTTTTACCCTTCTGGACCTTTCGGTGAATCCCTGATTCGGATGGGCATTAACGTAACCAACCTTCGCCTGTTTCAGCTCGTGGTGACGGTCATGTTTATCTCAGTTGTGATCTACCTTTACACTGTCATCGCATTCAACTTCTTCCGCAAATTCTACACCAAAGAGGAGGATGGAGAGAAGGAATACAAGTGTAATGACATGTTGACTGTAAGTAATTTCTCTGTCATCCCTCTCATTTCCTCGTTCTCCCGACGTAACAAACGCTATTTGCTCTCTCCTTTAGCTTCCCCTCTAGTGTTTCGTCTTCCACCTCCACATGGGTCTACTAGCAGGTAGTGGAATTGGAGATGAGATTGAACCACCCGATGGAGACGCACATGAAGCGCTACGGATCCTCTTTGACATGTCATTCTTCTTCTTTGTCATTATCATCCTCCTTGCGATTATTCAAGGTTTGTGCCTCCCCTCTCTTCTCTTGATTAGAGCCGATCATCTGGATTGTTAGGAGAAGTTGTGTCAGACCTTTGAAGTTTTGGCTAATTTTGTTGATTACTAGATTCAAGCTGTCTCTCCGTATTGGCGCTTTGTTGTCTATCCATGTCTGGCGTGGTTTCCTCGATCTTTTCTCCACGAATTTTCATCACATTAAGCGCCATTCCACCACCTAATCCACTTTGATCTGAACCTATTAGATGTCCTGTTTATTTCTCATTTAAAAACTAATTTCTCACCTTGTGTGGAGGTGGAAGTTTGGCTTTAATGGCACCGTTTAATTGAGTGTAAAATTGTCCACTGAAGTCTCCCTATTCACGAGGCAATTATGGCCTTGCCATTTGGAAATTGTGTCGGAAGGCGTTTTTTCTGCTCTGGTGCTACGAGAGCTGTGGAGCTTTTATTGCAAAAATGCGTACACGAATGAACCAGTTGGGAGTGTTTACACCTCTTGGCTAATTTAAAATGCCTTCTTTCGGGGCGAGACGATGCCTTGCCATAATAGGTCGCCATTCGGTATGGTCTCTGGTGATGTAGGCGCGTTCGAATGCCCTACTAGTGCCTTTCAGTTGAAGGATTACTACTCGTCGAAACCTCTTTGACCCATCATTTTTGCTGGTTGATTACAGGCAGACCGACTACAAGGGTGTTCGGTGTCCGAGTCCTCCTTTGAAGATGGATCTGCTGGCAATCGGAACGTATTTGCCTATATTCACGCACTCGTCCACCCTAGAGATCGTCCTTCTGTTAGGGTTTAGTTTAGGACCCGGCGGATGAAGTCAGGATTTTTTGCTTCTACAAATGCAACAAAACGTGGATGTGTTTAAATAGGACCTCTGTGGATGCATGGAAGCATTGACAGTCATTACCGGAAATCGGAGAGGTCGATGACCGAACCTACGCAACGTAGAGTTTGTGGAAATGGCAATAATGCTTGACGATGACCAATGCTCTTGAATGATGACAACTCTTGAGGCCAAGTGTACAAATTTACACTCTTTTTNGTGAATCCCTGATTCGGATGGGCATTAACGTAACCAACCTTCGCCTGTTTCAGCTCGTGGTGACGGTCATGTTTATCTCAGTTGTGATCTACCTTTACACTGTCATCGCATTCAACTTCTTCCGCAAATTCTACACCAAAGAGGAGGATGGAGAGAAGGAATACAAGTGTAATGACATGTTGACTGTAAGCAATTTCTCTGTCATCCCTCTCATTTCCTCGTTCTCCCGACGTAACAAACGCTATTTGCTCTCTCCTTTAGCTTCCCCTCTAGTGTTTCGTCTTCCACCTCCACATGGGTCTACTAGCAGGTAGTGGAATTGGAGATGAGATTGAACCACCCGATGGAGACGCACATGAAGCGCTACGGATCCTCTTTGACATGTCATTCTTCTTCTTTGTCATTATCATCCTCCTTGCGATTATTCAAGGTTTGTGCCTCCCCTCTCTTCTCTTGATTAGAGCCGATCATCTGGATTGTTAGGAGAAGTTGTGTCAGACCTTTGAAGTTTTGGCTAATTTTGTTGATTACTAGATTCAAGCTGTCTCTCCGTATTGGCGCTTTGTTGTCTATCCATGTCTGGCGTGGTTTCCTCGATCTTTTCTCCACGAATTTTCATCACATTAAGCGCCATTCCACCACCTAATCCACTTTGATCTGAACCTATTAGATGTCCTGTTTATTTCTCATTTAAAAACTAATTTCTCACCTTGTGTGGAGGTGGAAGTTTGGCTTTAATGGCACCGTTTAATTGAGTGTAAAATTGTCCACTGAAGTCTCCCTATTCACGAGGCAATTATGGCCTTGCCATTTGGAAATTGTGTCGGAAGGCGTTTTTTCTGCTCTGGTGCTACGAGAGCTGTGGAGCTTTTATTGCAAAAATGCGTACACGAATGAACCAGTTGGGAGTGTTTACACCTCTTGGCTAATTTAAAATGCCTTCTTTCGGGGCGAGACGATGCCTTGCCATAATAGGTCGCCATTCGGTATGGTCTCTGGTGATGTAGGCGCGTTCGAATGCCCTACTAGTGCCTTTCAGTTGAAGGATTACTACTCGTCGAAACCTCTTTGACCCATCATTTTTGCTGGTTGATTACAGGCAGACCGACTACAAGGGTGTTCGGTGTCCGAGTCCTCCTTTGAAGATGGATCTGCTGGCAATCGGAACGTATTTGCCTATATTCACGCACTCGTCCACCCTAGAGATCGTCCTTCTGTTAGGGTTTAGTTTAGGACCCGGCGGATGAAGTCAGGATTTTTTGCTTCTACAAATGCAACAAAACGTGGATGTGTTTAAATAGGACCTCTGTGGATGCATGGAAGCATTGACAGTCATTACCGGAAATCGGAGAGGTCGATGACCGAACCTACGCAACGTAGAGTTTGTGGAAATGGCAATAATGCTTGACGATGACCAATGCTCTTGAATGATGACAACTCTTGAGGCCAAGTGTACAAATTTACACTCTTTTTTAAACAGGTCTCATCATCGATGCCTTTGGCGACCCACAAGATCAGTTAGAGCAGGTGCGGGAGGACTTGGAGTCCAAGTGTTTCATCTGTGGCATCGGGAAGGAGTACTTTGATGCCACTTTACATGGCCTCGATCGACACGTGGAACGCGAACACAACTTCGCCAACTACATGTAGGTTCATTTGACTCTGCGAGTGGCCAAATCGAGGCTTAGCCATTTTGACCGAGCACGTGGGCTACGATACGCAAGGATCGAACAATCTTTTCAGTCTAATCCGTCCAAGTTCCACCTCATCAGCACCAGCATTACTGATAATCACACTTTTTGAATGGAGGGACTCTCAGACCTCCTCCCCGTCTAGTTGTCACCGAAATTAACGGAGGGAGGGAGAGTGGGGCCGTTGACAGCGATTGTCGCGTACTTCGGAGTGTTGTTAGTCTCGAGTTCTTAACACTCGATGCGTGTTAGATTCTTTGCCAATTAGGTGGATTTTGAATTGACGTATTTTATTTTTGATGATAAAGTTAATTGTGTCACATGAAGGGGCGCACGTTGCAATCCATGTCCACCAAGTAATGCAGACATGTCTACCTTTTGTAGGAACTTTCTCATGCATGTCATCAAAAAACCCGATACCGAATTCACCGGTCAGGTGGGTTTACACGTATAATGTTGTTATTTTTGTGTACTCTTTTTTTGTTGCGCCGGAGGTGTTGTATTTGCTGTTGTGTATTCGCGCGACTCTGGCCGCTGTGTCATGAACCCGGAGGTGTCCAATTCTGTATGCTACAGGATGACAAAGCAGCAGACAGAGTGGATTTCGAACGCCGAAGCGTGTAGAGCCTCAAAATGGATGGTTTGATAACTAGCTGTGAATATGCATCCTCATCGCTCAGCCCCCGATTTCCGTGATGGATGTTCACTCAGAGCTGTACAGGCTTTGATCGTGCGAGAATAATTGTCATTCCTCATGAGTCAAACTCATGTCTAACGGTTGAGTATGGCATGACATCGTTGAGAGTAGTTGTTTTGAAAAGATTGACGATCTCTGAATTTTTTTGTGCTCTTTAGGAGACATACGTGTGGGAGCTTTACCAACAACGCTGTCCGGACTTCTTTCCCATCGGAAACTGTTTCCGCAAGCAGTACGAAGAGGAATTGCAAGTGAAGTAGTAGTGAGAGATGCCTTCACACCCAGATCTTCAAATGCCGGCTTTTGAAGCGACACTTTGTTCTTTTTTCATTTACATTTGTCGTCTTACATAAAAAATTGGTGCAGTGGAGAGCATCATCTCGATCCCTTGCATTACTTTCGAATTGGTTTATCGCCTTTCTTCTTTCCCCTACTTAATTTTACTATCATTGGTCTGTTTTCCGCCTCTCATCTGGGAAAATACACTCATTGCTTAATTGTGGTGGAATGTCTTCCTTTTTATCCAAATCAAATCGGGGCCGAGGGAGGGTTGATTTCAGCGCTTGGTAGGGTAACCATTTAGGAAGACTGATGAGATCGTCCACTTCCACCCTCTCGAAATGGAACTAGGAGTCCGCAAGTAGCGATTAGGACCCAAGTTGCTTGTTGGGCAGATGACGCTGTGGAATTCCATGACTACTTCCGGGAAAAGGAAAAGGGAGGTCGTGGTTCGACGGTTGGAGTTCACAGTTCTATAGCGTCATTACAGGTCAAAATGGAGTCCAACAAATACGTTCAGCCAGAAGGCGCAAAGTTCTGTGCGGTAAACTATAAATGACAATGTAAAATGACGCTAATTCGGTTCACCATTTGATAATGAACTCAACTTACAAGAAAGCATTTGTGGGGATTGATTTCGACATCACTGTAAATGAGTGGCTCTAGGTGGAACTGAGTAGCGGAATTTCGACGCATTTTGTTGAGGAATAACGGAAAAACCACAGAGTGATTTAATGAAACATATGAGAATGGAAGGTGCGAAACCCACAAAATGCATTAATAGCCATAAAACGTGACCGATTGGAAATTTCTTTAGCACCCGAATATACCTAGCCGCCAGCATTACAACCACTTCAACGTGATCTGCAAGATGGCATTACTTCCAGCCTAAAGACATCATTAGTAAAGGGATTACCTTCAACAGTTTCCAAAGGATACTAGTGTTTTGTTCAAGCTTGAGACAGATAAATGGGCATCGAGCTACCGCACCGAACAAAGAAGATCCTCCCAACCTCGATATCCGCGATCGAACACCAGCATGGCCTTGAATTCGATCTGGGGATTGTCCCAAATGGATCCCACAATGTAATTAAACCTGCTCCTCGTTGAAATGAGATTTAATTAGTGAAGAAGATATTCGTAGTTTTGCATTTGCCTTTGTCTGTGTTGAGATGATTGTGTACATCCCCAAACTAACGCTATTCACAAGTACGCTGGTTTTCTGTCCCGTTCAAACTATTTCCAATTTCTCCTGGTCAAAATTTACCATTGAAACTCAACTTTTCATCTATGCCCACAGTAACTGGTTAAAATTGAGGAGCTGCTCATTTGTGTCTAGTCTTCCCATACAAAAACAAAACAAATGGATTGAACCATATATTGAATTGATTTAAATATTTGAAATCTGAGTATAATTCAGCTTAATTTATTGAGGTACCTAGCTTTGGTACTTCCACAAAGGTTTTTAATAACTCTTGATAGGGGCATTCTCTCCCGGCACATTCCAACCATCCCCTTCAGCCATGCAAATTTTTATTGCAGGATAGTTGGCAAAAATTTGGTAATTCTTTAGTAGGGAAATCACAAAGTGTTGCAATTTTCCTTTTTTCCTCTTCTACTTCACACGGGAAACGGACACGATTGCGAAGTTACCGGCCCTAATTGTCAAGAAATTTAACCACAGTAAATTTCCCTAAATGTGTTTCACCAATGCATCGGCATTACTAGACGACGGATTTTTAGAAACTTATCTACCTGGCCGCATCTATCTATGGACCTTTGACACTTCAAAAGTAAAGATTTTATAGGAAATTCTGCAAGAATCTAGCATCGTGAAATGCCGATCCGATTTGAGTTCATGTATAACCAAAAAAGTTATTTAAAACTTTTGGGTGACAAGCAAATTAATTTACAACGTTACAGCCTATTTATTAATGGGTACATCTGCTTACAACCCACCAATCGACCTCCGTTTGTTGCAACTTCAAGGCGACTTCCATCGGGAGGACAGGGAATAAGTGATTTTTCCGGTCACTTGATGAGTAAAAGTGGGGGGAACAAAAGTACAACCATTATGCGTCACGATACGTGTTTCCCCGAACAAAACTAAAACAAAATCGCGTAACCCGGCCCCCCTTAACAGTTGTCGCGATTACAACCGCTCAAATCCTATTGGTCTGACCCTCTAAATTGTTTTCTATTGGCTCTTATAGTCTATAAATATGATGAGTAGTTCAGTCGAAGAAGCAACAGAGAACAGTGTGGTCGAAATATCATCATGTCCAACTTCATGGTGAAAAGCCTTTTGGATCCCATCGATTCTGAACACCTCCACAATCTGACAATGTTGCAAGCCAACGGTACTGTCTATCATATTATGCTATCACTTGTGTGCCTTCCTGTTTGCTTACCTCTCTACCTCAAGCTTGTATTCTTTATTACCACTTTCCATCCATCGGTCATCATGAGTTGAAGGTGGACTCCCTTTCAGCTGGCACTCACTGCAGCCACAGTGGCCTGCCTGACACGCTCACGGTAGAAGAAGCCCTACATCAATCCTCCGTACTCATTATATTTTACTGCGAGTTTTTACAATGCTTCTCATCACTTACATAGCGAAGCCATCCCATCAACCACGCATTGACATCTAGTCGAGCCAACAGTGTTGAGGTCAATCAGAATCCAATGGGATACTCAAAGTAGCACATTCGACGTGAATAAGCCATTGACCCAAATAAATGTAGAGATAGCATCTAGTTACATGCAGATGTGCATGTTCTTATTCCAGTCGTTTTGTTTTGCAGGTGCATCAAGTGAGGAACGTCCGGTTGTATCCGACGGAGGGACAAATCTGAGTCCTCAACAATCAGCCCTATTAGCTTTTTCATCAGGCTTGCAGCAGCGGGTCCAGCAAGCAACACCACTTACGCCAAAAGAGGCTGAGGAGACGGTCTCTGCTCTGGCTAAGCCTCCAGTATTTTCAAGATCCAATTCCCTCCCTATGTTTTCGCCACAGAAAAAAGATGGAGGCGAACAAACGCGATTGCATTCTTCGCCGCCAAAANGGCTATCTCAGGGGAAATGCTTGTGATTCCTCCACGCGGTCCTCAATCGACTAGCACTCCAAAGCCTGTGCCAGAACAGACATCCTGCATCGAATTGTCTTTGCATCCGAAGCAGGGTGGAAGCTCAGTTCAACCTCGAACTACCACTACGGCGCCGACCTTCCCGGCATCAAATTCACTCGCACTGGGCGATTCGTCAAAGTTACGTCAGCAGCCACTACAGCCACAAGTACAGCAACAGGTATTACCGCCAAGCACGTGTCAACAGCTTTCCGCAAATGCCCTCGCCACCGCTTTATCCATGCCTGATGCAGTATCCATCCTCGCGCCGGTGAACGCTGGACAACTTCAGGCAAACCAGGCATTATCTGAGGCACAAAGACAAGGCAGACGCAGGACCCTCCTTACCCAGTACCAAATTTGTGAATTGCTCAAGTGCTTTGAAGAGAAAAACTACATCACTCAAGCTGAACGCAAACGACTGGCGCGTCGCCTCAACTTGACGACGACACAGGTATGCCAAGCATTAAAATGTCAAATGGACTTGTTTAATAGACAGCTATTAGTGTGTAATGACTAAATGTCTGTGAGTGAGTGAGTGAGTGCTAGGTCAAAGCTCGTCACATTTTTGACTTTTCTGTTAGGTGAAGATATGGTTCCAGAATCATCGCTACAAAATAAGGAAGGCCGGTGGGAAGGTTTCCGACGAAGAGGCGTCTGTAACGCAGCCAAAGGTTCGTGCCGTGGAGGGAAGCGTGCCATCAGCCAACTCGTGGGACAGCAGTCTCAGTGAAGGCTACGGAAATGCTGAGAACATGCAATCGCAACAGGGCTCCCAGCAAACAATGCCACCGCTGCAACAAGCTCCTTCACAGCAAGATGCTTATGTGTTGGAAACGCAAATGTATCTGCTTGAATCGCTAATTCAGTTGTTGGAAAATCAGCTTAACACCAAAATAGACATAAGGCGGGATGTTGAGGATGAGGAGAGAGAAAAGTGTTCGGAGCTGACAAGGCGAGTTATTGGACTTCTCTACGAAGCCTCTGCGAGCTGAAGTTAGCTGTCTTTCGTGGAATGGCCANAGCTGCCTTTCGTGGAATGGCCACGCTCTTAGTGTTTTACCATCCCAACTGTTTTGATGTCCTGGTAGTATGTGTCAATGTCAGCCGCTATGTAGTTCTTGGTTTTTATAAAAATAAATAACTAAAAATGGACGTCATTTAAAAGATCACCACCTGGGGAGCTGCACGTGAAGGTAGAAGTTGATAAAATGGAATATTCTGGAGGCACACGAAATTCAGGGTTCGTACGCGTTTCGAGTTGTAGAGCGGAACGAAAACGGCCTGCGGTTGAGTGATAGGCCTCTACAGAAGACGAAACCATCCAGTCGGAATGAAAGGTCAGCTAGGATTTTAAAGCTGGCACGGTCGAACAATGTGATTGCAATTCACTTCCATCAGCTTCACAGCTCGGATGTAAGGCACAGATCCCCATCACGGGTAGACATTGATTTGGATGTTCGAATTGCAGTCAATCAAGTTCTAGTTGGTGACATGCTTTCAGTTATGCTATCAACATTTAAGTATATTTCCATAGGAGGCAGATGTGCCCACGTTTGAAAGGAGGGGATTGGATGTTGCGCCTTCCCATTGGAGTCATGGGACCTCACTCAGTCACTCCAGCATCGTCAGTTGTCCTCCTCCTCCTCCTCCTCCTCCTATTCTTCTTCAAACAGTGCAGCATACGCTCTCACTTCCATCGTTATGGAGGTGCGGGTCCACGCAATGCGATGCATCAAATGCATAAACGATGACGACGCTCAATCCGTGCAAGTGGTTGGAGGTAATGATTTCAAAGTTAAACGCACGCTGCATGCCAATTATAAGGCCTACAGGTCAGTTCATTTCCCAAAATCCCTCTTGTGCCAACGAAGGAGCACAATCGGAACGTCATAAGTAACTCCACAAACATGTTATGCAACAATTCTCACAGTTAGACATCGATTTCATTAACAACGAGCAGCTCAAAGCTACTCAGATTGAGCTAACTCCATGAATTAGAGCCAGCTCAGCTGAGTCCAACTACATAAAGTTGTAAGGGAGGGAGAGAGAGAGAGAGAAAGACCGAGGAGGCCAATGAAGTTCTGTTAAGAGAACAAACGTCAGTGTCCTCCATAGTTTCGCGTTTATCTATCGGATGTGTAAAGCAAACCCAGACACAGAGCATGAAACACGTTTTACGCGTCCCAAAAAATTCACTTTCTTCCCAACTTATCCATAACTCGGCTGCGACATTTCGAGCGTGATTCGCTTCTCGTTTTGGAAGGTGAGGCCGTCAAAACCGAAAAATACATGCTTTAAATTCTAGTGTCCAAGTTATTCGTTTACAGGGTAAACGCTTTTAGGGTGTTGGATCTGAGGTAACGTTGAGATGTAACCGGAGTACGGAAGTGGCCTCAACAAGCCACCACCAACCAGCAATGCTCAGTCGCTTCCACAGGGTAAATTAAGTCCACGTTGAATAGACAAACGACAGCCTACCCTTACGGATCGCCATCCATTGTGCTAAATCGGCTACCCCTTAAGGTCAGCGGTCTTAGAATGAGCGGCTGACGCACAACCATCCCCTCCCCTACCCATCACTGGGACATCAGATGGCTTCAACTCAAGCTCGCTAAAATTACAAAAAAGGAAGAGTGCGTGACATTTTGATATCCTTTCGGCTGCACGTCGATTTCGGTGAGTGGCGCGAGTAATTCCCAAAAATGATTTCTTTTGCGGCTCTCTCCAGCATCACCCGCTTCATGGTAACTGACTGTGTTCATTGGCAAGGTGACGAGGCATCAAGTCCATGCCGATGACTTCCAACCCAATCTCAACGACCATAATGCATTTTCTGGCCTTGTATTCTGCCATCTGCCGAACGGACAGCAGGTTACTAAATGGAATAATAAACATGAGTGAAAGAGAAGGGAGGGAAAGAAAACGGATCTTGAATCGTAGCCGCAGTCGATGATACACTAATTTGATGGAGGAGGACCAGAGAAATCGCTTGCAACACTTCCACTACAACACTGGTGCTCGGCGCATCATCCAAACGAAATTGAGCTGTCATTATTTTGGAAAGATGTACGGGTAGACCGATAAAACGAAGAGGGGCCAGGGTACACAAGAGAAAGAATATTTTTGAGAGAGTAAGCAGCCCAGCCTGCTTAGCCATTAAAGGCGAATTGTGGATTCATGCTTGCTGGCTGAAGCCTAATGTGGAAATAAGTGACGTGTGCAATGACGCCTTATCACCATGACTTGACTGGTAAGCCGTCAATTTGTTGCAGGCACCTCGTGTAAGATGTTAGAGGCAGAAACTAACTTAAGGAGATCAAAATGAAGACGTGTGTTTGTAAGCAGAGAAAAAAACGAATGGTCCAGATGGGAAGCCTTAAAGTTGAGGGAGGTAAAAGCATCCGGTGCAATTGGGAGAGTAGTTCATTCATGAATTGGGGGCAATGCGTGAAGGTACCACTTCGATGAGTTGCGGTAAGGCATCACTCATTTAACAACTACGCAGAATGCATTTAAAATGCTCCTATGCTTTGACCCCTCGCCGCCACAGTCATTGCCAATACTGATGTACCTTGGATGGTAACCACAACATGAATCCTGACCAATTTCATTAGGACAAAATCCACTCCTCCTTATTGACCATCAAATGAATTGGAAGTCATGAATGCTGTAGAGCNACAGTCATTGCCAATACTGATGTACCTTGGATGGTAACCACAACATGAATCCTGACCAATTTCATTAGGACAAAATCCACTCCTCCTTATTGACCATCAAATGAATTGGAAGTCATGAATGCTGTAGAGC
>LWMK02000553.1:0-34534 GCA_001693075.2 Taenia saginata
CACCAGAGTCCGCGGTGTGTGTCATTCCCTCAAGCGTGCAGTCGCCAACGAATGAGAAGAAGCACGAAGCTGTGGCAAATCCTGGTTGGACGAGAACCACCAAACAGGTACGCGTTGTGTGATTGGCGCACCTCACAGCTCCATCACATTTGTCAAGGTAAAGCAGGTGAAATCAAAGACGCCTGCGTCACAGCTGAGGTTCCATCACATTTGTCACGGCAAAGCAGGTGAAATCAAAGAAGCCTGCGTCACACCTGAGTTAAGTGGAGCCATCAAAGGGTCGATGAAAGGTAGGAGGACGCACCAGACGAGTTGCGTGTCGATTGGCTGAGCAGTGCCAACTAAGTAGAGTCTACGCGTTAGCAAATGCTTTTTGAAGGAGCACCTAAAATGCCATGTTTTGTCAGAATTGTGCTGTTACTCAATGTCTTGTTAGTAGCACCCTTCTCCTTGCTTAACTGGGGAAGAATTAGATGGTTTGGTGATGGCAAACGAGACGAGTGGTGGAGTTGCTATTTCTGGCAACAGAATTCGCCTGGCTATCGCCTCGTGGAGCATGTTTACTATCGCCTCGTGGAGCATGTTTAGAGCCATTTTTCGGCTATCAAAGTACTCGTGGATGCAGTCTTCTCACTGCTGATTGTGATTTCCTTACCCATCCCTTACCTTTCTCTCCACAACCTCAGGCATTTGTTCGGAAACCCACTTCAGTATCCAACGTAATGTTGATCTCCTCTATTCCGCTCCGCGTTGATGCATTGCTATTTGTTGCCCCGCCCTCTGATTCATCACGTATCCTCGGCCGTTTTCGTAGTAGGGATCCATTCATTAACTCTACCATCCATTTTCCATACTGTCTCAAATCTTTATTAGACTGATCACCTGCTCACTTACGCAATTTTGTGTGCTTTTAAATGAAATTGCCTTGTGAGCACAATTTTACTGACTATGAAATTGTAATTCACCTTAGAGTTATATCCTCTTCAATGGGTCCAAGACAGCTGCCAACATTCATCAAACCCACTAATCCAACAATGCGTCCCTTATGCAGGTCTTTACACGATATGTGATTTCGGAGTGGTTGAGAGGTGACTCAGTCTCGTTGGATGGTGACCTCTTCAGTCACTTTACCAGCCAGATACCTTCTTCTTGGACTTTGAAGGCGACGGATTATATTTTCAACGGAACATTTAAGGCAGCTATAGAAAAGTCGTGTACCTAATGGCATAGCTAATATATGTAGTTATTTGTGCTTCTTCCCGCGGTTAATGCAGACCAACACTAGCCTGCAAGCAGCTAATAGAAATAATAGCCTTAAACAATGTTCCCTAATTTGTGACAATATAGAATTAATTCTAGAATTCAAAGTTGCTGTCACTTAAATTGTGCAAATAATCCACTTTGTCACACATGTGTGACACCATTTATTTGTTAGCCAAGTACAATTGGTGGTTGTGGCTTGTGCGGTAGATGTAGTAATTTAAACCTATGTAAGCAAACAAAGGCGTGTTCATCCTATTAGACTGATGGTAGTAACCTGAATCCATCATGCGGTTTGCCGGGTGCGAATTGGTCACTAGGAATCGCAACTTCGTATTCGAGCGCGAGATCACCTAATTTACTGCTGACTGTGTAGTCGTCCTAAAGGCACAACTGGAAGACGAGGTCAATACTACCCACCTTCCCTTTGTCTCAAAATAGCCGCTCGTGAACTTTGCATCTGCTCTACGGAGAGTGTGGGTGAAAGGAACGGTGGTGGTTGGGAGGAGGCACTGCCATCTACTTTCCCCATCAGCACACCCGTGATTAAATAAAATGAATTTGACGCAAAGCATGTGGTAAAAAGTTTTCAACAACTCCTCTTGCGTCTCTATGCGTTCATAATTGAAAGAAGTAATCAAACAGACAGATGGATAAAATTTTAGCCTTAAAGGCAAAGGATTCAAACTGTTTCGAGGCCATACAAAGGCAAGACGCCCTAGATATGTTAACCAAAAGCACCTTTCACAGTCGACCTATTAAGCGTTTACCAATTTGCCGTTTTAGGGACCCTTTCCAGCCNAACCAAAAGCACCTTTCACAGTCGACCTATTAAGCGTTTACCAATTTGCCGTTTTAGGGACCCTTTCCAGCCTCTTAGGCTCTCGTTTAAGTCAGTTGAAACAAGGCAAAATGTTGATGAAAGGGTGGTAGATGTAGGAAGCCGACCACTCCATTGGGATATGAAAGGCATCTAGGAAGCCAGCAACACCTAATTGATTTGTGGCGTTTTAGTAAAGAAGAAGACCCAAATTCCTGTACTTTATGTCAAGCTTATATAAACACACCCTAGACGCTCGATTTTAGGCGTCACACATGTGTGACGTGCTGCATTTATCAGATTCTGATGGCTGGCAATGATGCTGCTACGCTTATGAGCGTTGCATAAGGCTGTGGTATTTTTGCCTATATGGTTATGCGTGGCAGAAAGGATTATGGTAAGGGTCATGACCTTGCGCCTATGAGTGCCATCCCTCTATACGATCATTCTATGCAGACACAGCCCTCATAGCAAATGCTTTTCCTTGGGTTAGCGCTTTAGATCCACCTGTGCTGAGATCTATACCCCTAAGCATACCAAATCTACATCGAATTGTAATGGCAGTGGATGCAGTGCTCCATTAGTAGCTTGTCTTGAGGAACCCACAGCCAATAGGCGGTTAGCTTCCCACACGAACTAGCATGCATTTCAGTCAATGCCTGCAGGCCAGCCAAACAGCAAAGACACCCTGGCAAGTATAAGTCCCACACCTCTCCGACTGTTGACCTTCCAAGCATCAGTCAACGCATGAAGCCCAACATCAAAGCAGTTGCGTGTTGGCACGAAAATTACCTCCCTTCCCTACGTGCCGATTTGGAATGCACCAGGCGGAAGTGACATGGGATTTTCCGCATCGTTAATCATAGATGAATGCTATTTTTATGGCAGAGAACCTAAAAAGTTATTCTTACAGGGTGACTAATGGTTCCTTTAGACCATTTGCTACTTATTATGTGCACCCACTTCCTTGCTGCTGTTCTACTTCACTTTCATTATCTTGGCTATACCGAGAAGAATGCTTTCCCAGTAATGAAAGTGTAAAGCCGCAGCTCGTTATTCTTTTGATGCGGATGATATAAGGAAAAGAGAGAGAGGAGGACGATGCATGCCATTTGCTAGTTGCGCTTCTTAGGGCTTTGCAAGTGTCGTCAAGAGGACAAAATGGAATTTGAACGGAGGAATGATCCAATCCATTGTGACCTATTGGAGTGTTTTGTTAAATAGTCATAAAGTGTCAGGCACAGTTCTTACCAGTACAGGTCACTCCTCGCACAGCTTAAACCTTTTTGGAAGTGGCCTTCTGTCTGCCGCCTGCTTTCCAACTACAAAGCATGCAAACCATTCAGTGCCCCGATCTTGTCAGATTCGAATAGCGCCATGCGTCTGCAAACTAGCTTCTTATAAGACGACTTTTTGTCAGCACAACTTGTCCCTGCTTAGCTGTGCCCCTCCTGAGTATAAAGCGCCTGACTGCGGTAGTTTAGTTGCGGGATGGATGCATGTTTGGGGCCATCAGCTGCCTAGGATGGGTGCGTGAAAATGTAGAGAATAATAAATTCTACACAGAATCGTTGTTTGAGTTCAGCAGTTCAGCATGAGCACGTTGTAAGAAACTGTGCCTAGATCTCTCTCACAACGCACTGTGCTTTTCCTAGGCAACTGCTTTGATAAGCTTGACGACAGGAGTCCTGATTATCATCGAGTTCATGGCCAACGGTATTCCATGTGACTAACCCAAGGCTTCTTAGGAATGCTAGCTCTGCTTCATCAAGTCACTTGCATTATTGCTCATGTCGATGTCCACTATATCTCTCTCGGCCCTTCTCGCTTTAACTTTGCCCTACAAACCAGGCCTTCCCCCACGAGAGAGCGAGTAGTAAGGTACGCCATGAGTTTGAGGAATAAGATATCTAATGGAGTAGAGTTTTCCTTTTGGCCTTACCTGCATTCTTTTCTAATTATTACCCATGCATGGAAACAGGATGTCATCCATTCGGTCAGATAAAGCAGCCTTTTCAGATTAAGCCACGAGCATGCCTCTCGCACAATCCATTTTACATCAAGTGACTCCTACTTATCCTGGCCTGCGATCATTTCCTTATCTTTACCTGCAAACGCATACAATTTGCAATCGAAGCTGCTGTGCCATCTCACCACCGGTGTAAGTAGCTGTGGCGATGGCTTAAGAGGCAAAAGCTAATCGTGTGTGGCACTGCCGCTGATTAATTGTCAGTAGTTGGTGATGCGTACATTTGATATCTTCTGCTTTATAAAGCTGCTTTTATTTATATTTCTCCCAGTATACCGATATCATGCTAAGATACGCTTAGACACACTAAAACCGCGAGTACTTCCATAATGGAAGACCACATCTCATGGAAATTGCAGGATAGTTAACGGCACGAATTTATTCGTTCGTTCGGTCGGTCAGTCAGTCAGTCAGTCAATCCGGCAGCAATTCTGAACTTGTGCTCTCTTGTTTGACAAGCGTGTTGGTTGACTTAAATGACACAGTGAGGCTTACTTAAAGAGATGGGACAAAAATTCTTGATTTTAAAGAAGGCTTTATTGAAGGCTAGTTCACATGGGTCTTTACGTGCCCGTGAGAGAAAAGACTTATCTGCCGACACTTAGTACTCGTTTTGCCGTCTTTGTCGTCTTTCAGCTGTGTTGATTCCTTTTCCTGGCACCACAGGTAGTAATGGATGGCAACTACCCGAATGTCAGAGCCCTTTTCTGGTCAGCAAAGATCTCTATGTTCGAGGTTCGAAGGTGCTATACCACAGCCATGAATGTGAGGCTAAAGTTTGATGCTTAGTGCAATCCGGATGTGACGCACCACCGAAATAATAAAAGTTCTTTGAGGAAATGCGCCAAGAAAATTGGCGGTGCATCCTCGACGCAGAAGTTCCATCCCATTTTGTGTGGGATTGAATTGCTGACATCCAATTCTACTTGTTGCTGTCCAACTCTTGAGATGCCTTGATAAAATTTTTCGAACTGCTGTAGATCATAAAATAACGAGCAAATGCGATGGCGCATTTTCTCTGAAATCTGTTTTGCGGTTCACTGGGTTTTGCCACTACTTGCTACTTTTAAGTAGGGCCACAAAGCCAACATAACCAAAGCCACAAAGCAGTCATCTTCATCTTCCACAGGCTATGACTTTGTAGTCCATGAATCGAATTCGTTACTACCGACTGCTTCGATTCGGGCAGGTGTTTGTGTGGTCGGGATCCTACTGGCCCCCTAAAGAGAAATGTATACAATTGGAGTTTCATTGTGTCCCTAAGTAGTTGACAGCTAGCTAGATGCGGCAGTTCAACTGTGAACTGTGACACCAAACTGAAGCAGCAAATCATCTGTGTCTTCCGAGTGGTCATTGCTGATATGCGTCAGTGGCGAGATGACGTGCAAGAGAACCGACTGCTAAAACATTCAAAAATGTTAGTCTCTAGAAACGACTGTTTAAGTTTTTCTGGTTTCAAAAAGCATTGCTATTACCTGTGAAAGCTTTGTAAGCACTCTATTATTGCAGGTTCAAGGGGAAATGTGTTTCTTTCCGCGGGCAAGCCAAATGCTACCTATGGACAGTAGGATGATGCCTATTGCTTTTTAATATTTTTGTTTTATTTTCGAAATTAGTGGGTGTTGTTGCTTAAAATGGACATTACTTCCTTGCATCACATATACTTGACACGTGCTCTTTAGTTGACAAGGACAATCGGTCATGCTAGATCGTGTTACAGACGCACAAATTTTTATATACGGAGACAGGTGCAGATGCGATTAGCTTCTTGAACTGCTGGCAGTTGCCTGATTCCAACCTGCGGTGTGGTGGCCGTGGGGTGGTCGCGCTTTGAGGCACAACCTCATGTTCAAGCGCGGGACCAAGTGTTTCCCTACCGGTAGTAGTTTTACCATAGTAAAGCAATTAGAAACCGGCAATTGTAGGCATTTAGCTCCTTTGTGCCTCCAAGGAACCAGTCATGAGAACTACGGAGGCTATTGAGAGTGACCAAACGGCCTCGTGAGTGGCGTGACATGAGCATCGGGAGTCCCGATTAAGGCAAACTGATGTGCTCTCGGACTTCAGGTGAAGGAGTCAGTCTAGCTTCTAAGCTCCGTCTAGATCCGTGGGGCCTAAGCCACTTAGTATTGACACGAAGGCCTCACCAAAGCGAGGGAGGCGAGAAATATCGAGCATGGCCTCTTAACGCTACTATTGCAGTCCACGTTCTTATTCTCCATCAAAATGTCCATCCAAAGATCCCATTTGACCTTCCCATTTGACACAGGCATAGATATACTTGTTAAATTAGCTACCCTTTTAGTCTCCTGCATGGTTCAGTTCGATTTGAGTGATCTAAGTGCTATGTCAATAGCAAGGTTATGGCTTGCGAAGAAAATAGTTGGTTGGTAAATGATTGAAGAGGTCACCATCCTGCAAAAGGTGACGTTGCTCAACTACCCTGACATTGCGTTTTATAGAGGGTTTTCACCGGAGACACATAGCTAAAATTAGTTGGTTTTATGAATGTCCTTATCTATTCTGAACCCATTGAAGATTAAACGTCTTCAAGGTGAATTGAAAATCTAGCAATCAGTAAATAACTAGGTCTAAAAAGGGGTGCCATTTAAAGTCCACTGAAGTGCGCAAATGAGCCGATGATCAGCATTTTAACAACTCATTGCATATTCATTGCCTCTATTAAACTTGGTTTTACAATAAGCGTTGAGGCATTTAAAGTATAACTGTAGATGATTGCAGCTAATTAGGCTAAGGAAAGTATCGGCGTGGTGCTCTAAAAGCTGTTCAATGCTCAATCATTCAAACATCAAAAATAAAAACTCAAAACTGAACATCTTTTGGACTGGTGGTAGCTTTAGCACCACTGGCACTAAGTATAACACACATTTCCACGAATTGAATGCATACTTGGCTCTGAGCACCACATTCATGTCAATCTTTGAAGGTCCCATTGGGTATTTGCTAAATTTTAGCCTACGTGAAGCGGTAAGCCGGAAGAAGACAGAGTAGCTAAAAACCTGCAGGGCTAATGACTTTGATTTGCTTACCCACTCTTTTAATGGTCAAGTAGTTTTGTATCAAGGTGACTAGACCTGCTTTTTCTCTACTCACAAGGTTGAAGTTTCTCTACTGAAATCCAATTTTAGTAGGCCCAATTTGCGCAAAGGAAAATAATTCTTAGTGAACGTTGATGGAGCCCTCGTCCCGAGATCGTCACTTCTTGCATCGGCATGCCCTTTATCCTAGAAATGTCGTCTCAAATATAAATGGCCATGTGTTAATGAAGGTTATTTCGCCAGCAACGGTGCTGTGTCCAGCATTACTTGCTTACCAAAGAGGCAACTCGCAAACTCCATAGGCGTGTTGATTTGGAAGTGGAGGATGTACCGTGACAACTGTTCAAATTCATAGCACGACATAACAATGTGACAATTCTTGCCAGTGTGCTGATTGTAGCCACGGCAGTGACTGCGTGTGAGTGTGAGTGGACTCATTTTACTCAAGCAGTTAAGACTAAAATTTTAGCCATGAAAATTGAAGGGGTGTTAGAGGACAGTAAGCATGAATGCCTGAAAAATTTATTTTAGGGCTGATGAGAACAACTTATCAGGATACGATATTAATAAAAGATAACTGACCCGTCAACAGGAATCTTGAACAATGCTATAGTGATAGACTCGACGCGGATTGTGCACAGTGTCGAAGAATTTTCCAGGTGCTGACTTGGATTCGACTTCTTGATAAGAGCCAGTGATGCCACTGCAAAAGGGCTGTTCAGCGGCCTGACACGAGAAGATACTGTGGTATTTAAAGCAGGTCATCGTTGCTGCTACCGCAACGTGGCAGCCTCCTCTTCATCGCCTATCCTTGTCACCTGGTGGTCCCACCAACAATCCCACCGAACTGTGGGTGCGCACGTGCTCTGTGGGGTACCGAACCACTCACCCGACCACCAGCACCCGCAAATGGCATGCGCGGTATTTCGTTATGTGGGTGGGAAGGTGCCTTGAACCCGGTCCAATCACCCGCTGGACTGTAGTCCAGGAGACGTACGATCTCACCTGGGATGGAAGAAGACATTTGGTCAACGTTAATAAAAAAAGTTCACAACAGTTGTCTCCACGACGCAGTACGAATCGGGTGATCATTTAGAGACATATAATCCATAAAGAAATGCTGGGTATTGAACCCGAGATTGCGATTCGAACGGTGAAAAGAATTTCAGCAATAGCGAACAAGGCAAAGCAGCTAAAGGTGGATGCTTCTGAAATGGCTATAATGAAACTGGTGTGCCAGCAGAGAGGGTTCAGTGTAACATTTGTGAGGACGGTATTGGTGAGCTTAAAGTAAATAATTGTGATCTGGAAATGTATGGAGTCTACAAGGGGATGCAAATAAAAGTACTTAGGTCTGCTTTGCTGGAATGCAAATAAAAGTACTTAGGTTTGCTTTGCTGAGATGAACTACTGTTTTGGCATAACACGACACTAAGTATCAATCTGCATGTCTGATGCCTTAAGGCCACGTTGAAGCGATCATTTCAATTGGGAGAGTAAATAACCATGAATGCCTTCGTCGTCCACTTTGGCAGGTGTGGAAACAAAAACCACTTTCGAAGTTGGGAACAAGAAGCTACTGAATTTAATTATTACAATATAAGCACACCACATTAAGCACTCTAGTACCGTGAATAAAAAACAAGTGACTTGGGCACCAGCCTTTCACCTTACAGATTTGTAGCCTCGTACTTAAAAGCAGGTTGTCAATGGACAAGTGATGAGCTTTACAATGAGAAAGAGCTGAGACCTGCAGGATTTGGTTTTGGGGGGAGAATGGAAACCTCGGTTTCAAACTTAGAATGCGACGCTGTCGTTTCAGAGCCCTGATTTGAAGTGGTCGGCTTAGGAATACTATTGCGCATCTCTGCCACAACCCACAAAACCCGACTTTTGTCATCATTCAACTTTGGGTCTTACAAGTCGGTGCATTCAAACAGGCCACTGGTGGGAACATGCAACTATGTTTAAGGAAAAATGCACAGTGCTTAGTTTTTTGGACGACCGTACCAAACTTTATACAGTATCTGGCATGTGAATAATGACAAACTAGGTGCAGCAATAACAAGACCTGTTTTTTGACACTTCACGCATTTCTTGATGCCCAAGAAACTGCAAAGTTGATTTAGAATGTGCTCGCGCCGTCAACTAGCCTTCACCTCCTGCGAAACATGTTTTCCTTGTGGGGAATTGCATACGAGTTCAGTACTGCAAACATCGCTTTAGCAACAATCAGTCTGATGAGACAGAGGCATTTAAATGTGACTTGGTAGAACAAAATTCCTTAGACGTACGCATCATCTATTGCCGACAGTTAAGCTGCAGCTGTACTGTGAAAAATTAACTTCTGCCTCTTAAGCCGTTGTGACAGCTGGTTTTGCTGTAGGTAAGGCGTTAAGGCAGATCTAGCGGAAATGGAATAAGAGCTGTGAAAAACAGATACTTGCCTCCTTAATTAGCGATATTAAAGTGATTAGCCTCGAGAAATAAAATGGAATGTTCGCGTTGATGCTAGATGGTCGGCAGTAGGGAGCGAAAAGCGGATCATCATAATCGACTAAGGATATAAACAGCTGGATGACCAAAATTGTGAGCTTGATTTACTCAACACTTTCTTGTGCTGTAAAATAACGCCCTCTTGGGAACAGCAGAATCGTCTTTTTTAACATTACAAATGAAAAGGTCCTGTAACAACCACATTCTATTCAAGGTACGCTTAAAGATTTTATCAGTCCTTTGCTATTAATCTTCCAAAACCCACTGGCTTGCTCTATTTAGTGAAGCAATTTTATAGCGGACTCATCTGTTGAACATAATCACGCTTTGCTGATGCCGTTCCGCCTTGCCTCATTGCTTATTGCTTGGCAGGTCTTACTGACTACAGTGTCAAATGTTTTTCTTTCTTTAACAGGTTTTGTCTGCCATTCAGTGGCAGCATTTGTAGCATTGCAGCAGAAGAATGCTGATCACGGCAGATCCTCTGCAGACCAAATTTACAATTCAAGTTCGATGAGGTTCAAGTCAGCTTTAACAATGAAGGACGATTGTTTGCTCGCAGCGCTGCAACCTCAAAAGACTTATCGCCTTTGGGGATGAACGGCTGCACAGATGGGCGGACAGACTAGAGCACAGACAAATTGATAGAGATGGTCAAGTGCATTCGCTGAGTCGTAAATAAAACTTTTGAAGTGAATGAAGATCGCTCAGAGCACGTGTTGGGATTTGCGGAAACTTTATTAACAAACAATTTATATTTTCAACAGAGCAAACATGGTGTGCTGAAGTCAATGTCTCCTATTTCCTAATGTGGTGGAGAAAAAGGAGTAGCATGAATGGTGCGATATAATGAGAATCGTGCATTTGTAGCGGAATAACAAAATATGAATTCATGCGCGCTTAAGATTAAGCAGTATCAACTATCTCACTCGACAAAACCATTTCGTAAATCTACTTCGTTTTGGTTGGCATTATATCATGAACACTTATGGCTGCGACGGGAAGCGGCATTCTATTTGAGCATGTTTGTTTAGTGTGGGTAGAAGTCAATGTTGTGCATGCTGCACTGGATTTTGAGCCCTAAACATGACCGTGTCCTTTACCATATAAAGGCATTCTTTTTGCCTTCTTATGACCAACTACTTGCAAATTCAGTAAGGACTTCCTCTGCGCTGTAAAGATATTTACTGGAGAAATTCGCTCCCGCTATGCGGTAGCACCAAGCCATTTTGTCTGAGCAGTGCAAATGCATCCTCAAACATTGCTTTTGCCATTCCACCCTGCATGGAGATGCGTTTCGCGTACGCATATTTACTTATCCATATGACCGCACATCTGAACGAATGTCGATCAGTGAGATGGATCTCTTCCACTCGTAAATACATGTGCAGGAATTCTGGGCAGACATTAAGTTTGCTATGACTCTCAGCACGTTGCTGCATTGAGCTTAGTAAGTTCTTAACTAGTAGCCTACGTGTTGATCGAATTGTGCTGCTAAATTGCTTTGATATTCTGCTTATAAAAATCAACTTTTGCCCTTGTTTGCAGATGCATTTGCATTTCAAATGGCTGGATTTATTTTACCATGACATTTCAAGTAGGCGACTTTAGCATGGTCAAGTAGTTCTGTCATATACCTGGAGGTAGGAGTAATTATTGTTTAGTAAAAGCAAAGTTACAAAACGAGACTATGTTTAAACAGGTTTTTAGCAAAACTGGATGTGTAATACGAGTGAAGTTGTGAACAAATCTCACCAGGATTTGTTTACGTCCTATTAATTTACGCAAAAATGAACGGGGCGCGGTGGGATTACATGCTTAACTCCTGTTTTACCTCATCTATCCCCACTTCGCGATTTTTAATGCTAATTATACCAACTGCATTTCCTGCTCAATAAATTGTACAGATAATATGTTAGCCTTAAATGACTGCACTGTTACTATTTTAGCTCAAATGGTGTTGTTGAAGTGGGCCTCCTGCAAACCAAAGCCACTACTCAAGTTGCGTCATGGCCGCTTTTATGTTAGCAAGGAAGGCAACTATTTTCTAACAACATCGACAACGCAATGGGCCATGCCGCCTTAGGGGTGAATGCGTGCCTGAATGAAGCGAGGGACTAAGGGATTGGTGAGATGTACTGCTTTTTTGCCTCACCAACAAATGTGCATGTTGGTGGCATATCACGAGCAAAACCATTAAATTTATTTGCTCAGGCAGTTATATTAAGTGCCATGAGCCTGAAATCGAAGCTGGCTCATAAAAATAGCTTGCTTCATGGGTCAACTTTTGGCGCAATGTTAGAGACAGATGTCATCATGACTTTAATGTTTTAATAGCGCGATCCTAGATACTTCACCTATGATAGGTATTTTTTGATACTGCCCTAATAACGCCTTACAGGTCAAATTGTTTTAGCTTTGCCATTAAAGCCAGTGATGTTTGTTAATGAAAGGGCCTAATGTGATGCAGCAACATTCCAATGTTATCGCATGGTCCATCTCATCCTCAGTGATCTACTAGTCCTTCTCTTTCTCAAGTCACGTACATACGACAGCATGCAACCCAACAGTTGAATTTTAAACCATATAGCTCTAAGCCGTTCATCAGGCTTCCTTATAAATTAGGCACTCAGACCTGTTAGAACTTGCTGATGTGGAAGCGAAACAATCTTTGGATGTTTTCACAAAATCAAGTGGCTAGTTTACCGGAACATAGTGTAAAATGTGCTAAGATTGGTTGCGACAACAAATGCAATGCTCAGGTGCACAGGATACGGCAGTTGTTTCAGTGCTTGGTTGCAGCCATCTGTTGATAAGGATCGTTGCTTTATTTATGCTAGAGGTTGCCTCTGCTGTTTTGGGTTGCAGTGCGCCGTGCGGTCTCCTACTTCAAAGTTGTTCATGAAGAAACAATGACGAATTCGCTTACCCCATATTTAGCAGTAATTCTGACGGACAAATAGACTTCAAAGCCAGTGTCACCGCACTCACTCTTGATGAACAGGTTTGCAAAAGATAAAGGTGCACACAGAGATCAAAGACAATTGTCTGGCTTTGTTGATTAGAAGGATTTGTAATTTGTAGATTCAGACCACTTCAGGATCCAGCAAAGGCAATCAGAAGGCGTTGTTGCTTTAATGAACGTGGTGGCGAATTGTGCAGAAGGCTGAGTTTCGCCATATTATCGTTGCAATGAGTGCAGCAAATAGTTTTGATTTCAATAAAAAAATCTTTATGGGTTCGCTGTAGCCAATTTCGCTATGTGCGATATGTGTTACGCCCTTAAGTTGTAAATTTAATAGCTGCGTAACATCTGTTGTATCAAAGCCTTGGTCAATATTTTCAAGTGTAGTTGAAGGTCTTGCAGATATTATGCACCATTCCTTTTATCCTTACTGATGTACCTAATGTTTGCGTTGACGATCTCAGCCCAAATTTTGTACCCACAGAAGTCCTTTATGGTCTTGATGAGCAGTTATGACCAATTAATTTTAAGCTCTTTGTGGGCAAGTTAGTCATTCCATGCAACAAAAGTATTCCTCTCAGTCCTGTGCACTTCGACCGAGACTGTTTGATCTCACAAACGACAACAAGCATAGAATTTTGACTCTATTACAATAAAATGATTTTGTGTAGGTCTCTAACTGTGAGTTATCAAAACGAGCATCAATTTATGCTGTAATGTTTCATGTTCCATCTTATGCTAAAGCGCCTATTTCAACCACCTGAGAATGTAAATTCTACGGTCCTACTCGAGATTTGCCACAAACATGCTCATTTATTTTCGAGGCAACAAAACGGCACATCTCACCAATGCCTTCGTCCCTCACCCAACCCATGCATGCAGTCATTACTAGAGCAGCACATCATTTAACTTTGCCAATGTTGTGAGGAAATAGTTGCCTTCCTTGCTAACATAAAGTGGCCGTGGCACAATTTGAGTAGTGACTTTGGCTTGCAGAAGGCCCACGATTTGTCAGCCCTGTTTCAGCTACAATAATAATAGCGCGGGCCAGTTAAGGCCAACACGACATCCATGCAAACTTTTGAGCAGGCGAAGCACTTGATAAAATTCGCATTTAAAATTGCGAATTGGGGAGCAATGAGGTGGAAGGGGAGTTAAGCATGTAATCTCACCGCGTCCCACTCATTTTTGCGTAAAATAATAAGACATAAACAAAGACCTAAAATTTTAAGTTGAAGACGTCATTTGCGCTATCGCCCTTAAAGTTTGATTTCTTATGTGCTCTTAAGCTCACTTATTTGAAATTGACAGCTTTGCTAAGTTGCGATCTAAAGCGTTCTTGCAGCATTTGTTGGCGGTTGTGCCAAGTCGACCCGGAGATGAATGAACCCACACCAGTGGTCAAGAAAATGGATTAACAACACTGTCAGCTGTAAAATCATTTTATGGTACTAGGACAAGTGCCTTTTGGAGTAGCAATTAATTTTACAGGAGAAGGATTTGCACGCAATTTTAAAGTGGCATTAACACTAAAATAACGCGAACAACTAGTCGCTATTCGTGACAATTGGTTAGAGGACGATCAACAATGTGGTTGGCGATCGAGCTACCACCACTTCTAACAGTCACCTAAACGCGAAGTCCAATCAGTGGGTTTACCTTGACTAAGAGATATGCCCTGGTTCATATGCACTTATGTAAGCACACTTCTTCCCAATAGCCGTGGAGCAGCGATTACTGTGCACTTATTCGCTTTGGGACTTAACCAGAATTTCAGCATAACGAACAAAATTTATATTGCCCCTTTACTCATTTACTCTTAGCATTTTTCACCGCTACAACTTCTTGAAATCAGCCATAAAGATGCTTTAGTTAGATGGAGCTTTAAAATTTTGATTTTTGCTAGTAAGGAATGGTGTAATCACATAGGGCTAATTGATAACTTCAAGCCAGCAAAGGCATAACTGGAGCGTCTNCAACTGGAGCGTCTTCCGTTCCTCCCCCAGCGTTCATTCAAAAGCATTAAATTATTGAGCCGTAGCTAAATGCGCAAATTTATGCCTATACAGTACATTCACTCTCCTCTCATTTCTTCACCTTTACAGCAAGAATTTAATGCGTGTCCTTTAAGACAATGTTGAAACAGGATAATAATTTGTGAAGGNCGTGTCCTTTAAGACAATGTTGAAACAGGATAATAATTTGTGAAGGAACTTCCAACAGTCACCTAAACGCGAAGTCCAGTCATTGGGTTTACATTGACCAAGAGATATGCCCTGGTTCATATGCACTTATGTAAGCACACTTCTTCCCAATAGCCGTGGAGCAGCGATTACCGTGCACTTATTCGCTTTGGGACTTAATCAGAATTTCAGCATAACGAACAAAATTTATATTGCCCCTTTACTCATTTTCTCTTAGCATTTTTCACTGCTACAACTTCTTGAAATCAGCCATAAAGATGCTTTAGTTAGATGGAGCTTTAAAATTTTGATTTTTGCTAGTAAGGAATGGTGTAATCACATAGGGCTAATTGATAACTTCAAGCCAGCAAAGGCATAACTGGAGCGTCTTCCGTTCCTCCCCCAGCGTTCATTCAAACGCATTACATTAGTGAGCCGTAGCACTAGCGGTAAGGGCGTCTCTCATTGCTGTTTAGTCAAGCTACAAGGCGGCATCTCAGCGTTCGTCCGTTTCCCTTCTAATTTAGGTACCATTGGTTCGTATCAGAAGAGCTTGCAGGACTGATGAGTGGCCTTGATTACAGCACTGCTGACGCTAAATGCGCAAATTTATGCCTGTACAGTACATTCACTCTTCCCTCATTTCTTCACCTTTACAGCAAGAATTTAATGTGTGTCCTTCAAGGCAATGTTAAAACAGGATAATAATTTGTGAAGGGGTGTAAGTCAAGAACAGGCTTACTCCATCCGGATAGGTTTTAAGCAAGCTCACCTTGTTTGCATTATTATTTTTAACTACTTTCGCTTGCGAAGTATTTGGCAAAGTAAATGTCATGACCTACAAAATCTAAGGCTGTTAGGCATTCTCCATTCGACTAAATCAGTGGCAAAAACTGAAAACATATTTAAAAAATTAGACGGAGTCGTCTTAGATTTAAGTGGTAATGTAAAATGAAGTTGTGAAGGATCGGCTGCTGGATGGGTTCACATCTCACCATCTTGGTAGTTAAATCACCATCAACGGCGCTATGTCTCCGAATGCTTAATCACCAAAGAGCTGACTTGCGAACTCCAAGAGCATTGTCAACTGAGAGTCAAAGATATCTCGATATTTAGGCTGTGTTAAATAAACATCATGTATGCTTAGTGATTGCAACTCAGATGCTTCAACCTTGTGCTAATCGAAATTGCAAAGATTTGGAGAAGAGCATGCTGTTTTCGGATCTCTTCTGTAGAGGTAATTTAGCCAAGACAGAATGTAAGAAGGAAAACAAGTCCTGCTATTACACCCAACAAGAGTTTACATATTTCCACTGCCCTCCTGACCAAGTGACACGACACTGCAGAAGACCACGCGACTCGCTGCTTGCAGCACCTGCCACTGATCGATTGTACACATGCGACGGGAGAGAACTTAATCACATCAACGCTAGACATGTCATCGCTCGCGATCCTCTGAACCATTATTCTTTGCACAAACTAGGTCGTCTTATGCGCTCCTTCTTCGCTACTTTCCGGCCTTTTGTTTTCACCACCCCTCCCTTCTTCGTTCGGAGAAGGCCAACGGACCACGGCAAAGCTTAAAGGCGCATCCGTGGAAATTAAAGGTGAATCATGACATCCTTTCCTCTATATTCTTATAAAATTATTTACTCCTTCCTATTCTTTTTCGTTTTTGTGCAGCAGCCAAACACTAATTTAAATGATAACGTTCACAATTAGGCCTGTTAGAGCAATCTGTGTGCCAAAAGCAAGCATCCCAGCTGCAAATTAATTATATTTTTCATATTCAATAATTTTTTTGTAAGATCTTACAGCGGCAACGCAAAAGTGGACGGATGATTGAATGAATGAATAGATGGTTTAAGTAAGGATTTATTGAAACGACACAAGTCAAATCACAAACTATGCACAGATATTAGAACCTGATACCCTTTTTTATTGCATTTGCTCCTTCATCGATCTCTGTCCTCCTCATTCCCTTCCCTTTGTCAACATCATCTTACTTCTTTAGCACTTTTAGCTTAACAAATATTTTCTTTGCTTGCACCGGAGGGATCGAGGCACTCTCACTATCCTCTCCAGTTAAAAGCAAGCAATAGCGAAGGCAATAATCAGAAACACCCTTTGACAACTTACGCTTGCAAGTTCCGTGATTATATTTAGGGGTGTGTCGCTTACCTCTTTACAATGCTTACATTTCAATCATCTTTATGCACATATATAATTCATGTCGCACGTACGAGATAAGTAGCAGACGTACAGGATCAAACTCGATGCTTCCAGTCCCTTGCCCACTGCAGATGTACTGTGATAAGCTAAGCTGAACTAAGCTAGGTTAGATAGGCCACATTAAGGCCAGTTCACATACCAGTTTCTAATCTAGCATGCAAACCTCATTCATCCTTCAGCATTCCGTCATTCTAGTTATGCTTTGTTTGCGCCTCACAGCTTATGAGAAAAACTTAGATGGCAATATTGCTCCTAATCTTGCTACCCAGATATCAGCGTTTATTGTAAACACGTGGGGACATTTGGCGCTTTGTTAGGCTCTTGCAGTTTAGTGACGCTGCCGTTAACCGACTTGGCATGTGCACATCTTGAACAGCCTAAATTTTTCTTGACATTATTCAAACATCTAGCGCAGCGAATGAGAATGATATCGCGTCGAGTGTGTGGTACTCTGGAGGCCTGCATCATGCACCGTTGCTTCATTGGACATAGCTGACTGCTTACTCGTCAACTCAAAACAGCCCATTTGCCAAATATGCTTCCGTATCTGCGAAAGCACCTGCTGTCTGCGGTGGTGGTGTGTGAGCTGGAAACATCTTTACATCCCTCCGTGTTTGAAGCCACTGCCGTCAAGCGACCTCGTACTTCCTGCTGTTTTGTGCGTCACGAAGGTTTTGCAATGAAACAATGCCTTTGCGATACTCGTGACAAGCATAAGGTGTTCAATTGCTGGCAGTGCCGCAAAATTTTACATAACTACTATGCAATACTCCGAAATTTGGCCATGCAGAAATTTTCATTGCTCAAGATGGATCAAGTGTTACTAAAAACCCACAAAAAACACTCGAACTTGGAATTTGATCAAAGGACATCGAGGCTCCTCAATCTTTTGTCATCNCCCACAAAAAACGCTCGAACTTGGAATTTGATCAAAGGTCATCGAGGCTCCTCAATCTTTTGTCATCGTCTTCACACAAAAGCACTCACATATTGTTGAGCTTAATTAAATGCATTTGAACCCCTTCAACTTTGCGTCAATCGACATAACACAGTCTTTGTGCTCCGAGTAGTGCATAATTGATAACAGTGTCGCAGCTTACTCTGAATCTCCCATCTAAAACTCCTAAATTTGGTCGTGCAGATGGGGCAAGTACCACTGAAAAATCCGCAAAGCATGAATTCCACCTCGAAATTCATGCTCTGCCAAATACTTGCCCAATGTGGTAAACGTCACGCAACTAACGCATTCGTTGAAGTCACAGTTTGCTCCACCCTGCTTGCTAATCTCTCAAGATGCTAGCAGCTACCAAGTAATTTGATTATTGGTTAACGCCAAAGATGCACACTAATCACTCGCATTTTGTTTGCAAACAAGCTTCGATCAGGTGACAATAAACTCCCACGGCCTGGATGTGACTAAGTGAGGAATCAACAAAGCTCCGCTTCCTCATATTCCAGGTAAGTCAAGTAATGAAGGAAAATTACCGCAATACAAAATCGATGTTTGAATTCGCTTTAACACCTATTTTTGAATGACGATCAAACCGGTACCACAAATGTATTAAATGCGAAAAGTCAATAAAAAGCGAGGTTTGGTTTGATTGGCTCAGGCAAACGAAGTATTGTCGGCTGTGCCTGCTTTGGAATTTAGTCGATGGACAGGAGAGCCAGCCTGAGTAGGTCGAAGGCATGCGGACTGAGAAGGTTGAGTTAGGGAAGTTAGTTGCTCGTGGGTCCTACTTCTTCGTCAAGGAGACGGTCTACACAGGAGGATGTGATATGAACACGATAAGTATGGCCTGTGCATTGAAGCAGTTCTAAGAGAATATAACTCTGCTCTTTGGTTCATTATTTGAGAGCACCGAATTTGGATGCGACTCGACAAAGAAAGAGAGCAATCACCATATATAGCAGCACTTTTGCAAAGATATCTACTTTACAGGGCTCCGTCTTTTGTACTGCACAAGGAGAGAGTTTTCGACCTGCAGGATTTCACGAAAATGTTGGCTGCCTTGGTAACAAGCACGCAAGATTTGAAGCTGTGAGATTATTGGCAGTCTGCAGAATCTTTACGCCATACCCATCGACTACTTAGACGTCAGGCTCATTAATGCGCCCATTGCTGATTCGAGTCACATTTTCATTACGATCCTCTACCACTCATGCAAGACATCTCAAGAGTCGGGACATTTTGAAATGATGGTTTTGCTGCCTAACGACTGTGCTGACCGTAATGGTGCTACATGAGATGACGCAGTGGCAAGGTAGAATCACTGGTATCATTGTCTGGGTAATTTTCCACTATAAGGCTTAGTAGCGAAAGTAAGCAAGGTGGCGGTCTGCGGATAAACAAGTAATTTCGATCTCACCAACCTGCAGTTCTCAATGCAAGAAAGTGGCATCCCAGAAATGCAAAGGCAGTAGTAGGAACTATATTTTGCTAGAAAATTGTGCAGTTCTTACGCAGCTGATTAAAGAGTGTTAGAGCTACTCCATCCAGTCTTCGTCATGTCAGGCCAGTGGTGTGGCTGTAAATCCGCACATACGTGATAGTTTTGTGGCAATAATATTTTTCCACACAGTTACTATTTGCCTACTAGTTAACATCTCAGTGCTAAATCCAGGTTTCACCACTTCCTTTTCCACCCACCCATCCATTCGCTTATCAGTTCCGCGCTTTACCATTGCGTTGCATTGCGAAAGGACATAGAGGCACCGCAGTGGTGACTGTGACGATTTCTTTCCCACTAATTATGCCTCCTTTAGATGACACAGATGCTACTACATACACTGGGGGATGAGAAATTCCTCATCAATTTATGCGCTATTTGTCAGATCTAAAACTGGACTTCCCCCTAATACTGTGTGAACCCTCACATTTTAATTTATACAAAGCAATCTACCTAAACCAATAGACATAACCTTAAACTAAAAAATATTGTAATTTCCTGAAGAAAACAAGGTTTAAGGACTGTGAAACCCCTCTCCTCCACCACAGCCGTGGAAAGGTGGGGAGGTAACATGTCTGAGTCGTGTAAGCTTGTGTGTCTGTGTTGAGCAACTTTAATGTGTCAGGTGGCGCTTTGATCACGTTCAAACAAGAAAATACAGAAATCAGTCAAAGTAGAGGTGTACTTAAAATGACTCCATAACAGGTCGCAAATGTTGGTTTTGATAGACCTTAGATACATAAGAGGAGAAGAAGAAGCACCCTCATTCTACGTTTTTGCTTGGTTGAACAATATAAGTTGGTTGCAGTTAACTGCAATAGTGATTAGTCTAGACACGAAAAACGTCGACAAGAACAACAACTCGTATTATAATACTGAAGAAGGATCAGGATTCACTTGTGCTTACGAAATAAAACAAGTGCGATTCATAACCACGCCCTATTTCTTCATTCGGAGGCTCTCCACTTTCTAGCCCCAAGTTAGGCAGTCTTTTATTTCTCTCATCCTACTTGCTCCACTCAAATCACTGTCACTTCTGGAAATACAGATGTAACTTAATGCAAGATTACCTTCGACTCTGACAAGATCCTTGCACTTTATGCCAAGAACGGCATAGTGTAATATTGAGCATGCCAAGGATGCGGGAGAAAAGGAGGGGCAACAAATAGGTAGGATTTGGGATGTGTGCAGATTCACGGAAATAAGACAATAAAACTGCCCGCATGCAATTAAATTAATCGATGATGTACCGCAAGGCATTCAATCATTATCACTCCTAAAATTGAACACAATATTGTGCTTTTCTGGCAGCATCACAGCAACGTTGCGTCGATTGTCAAATGCTTGCAGAAAAATAAATCTCTTCCACCTTTATTTGAGACCCATGCACTACTTCTGTAGCCTGTTACCGCACTGGCAAACATTCATATTATTTTCACCGTGTTAGCCCTGTTTACTTCCTTCCTTACCATTGAACGACTAGGGACAATCTGTCTAGATGAGGTGGTTGCGTGACAGTCACATCAAACATCACGAAACGATCCAATGTGTTAACATCATTGCGAGGTCAATCCAATCTCCCCATTTTTCCTTCCCCTGCACCCTTCCATGGGGCGGGTATTCAAACCTCGTCATCTCTATCACACAGTTAATCAACTCCATCACATTTCAAAAGTGGTGGGTGTCAGTAGCCTCCGCTAATTTTTTTTCCTTTCTTCCTTTCTTCACCACCTCTCACTTATTCCCTTGCTTGTCAACTTTAAGGTCGATTGTCGACATCCCATTTTCGTGTCACCAACGTTGGCATACTTGGCTAACACCTTGGAAAACTTCTAATCGCTGGCCTTCCACTAAAAGTGCTGCTTAGAATTTGCGATTTCATTCATACAGAGGACATCGTAAATGGTTGTAACACCTATCCCCAACTGGAGATTGATTTTTGCAAGTCGATTGCCCTCCAAAGAAAATGCTTGGACACAACATAACTCTCGACTTTTAAACCGGTCTGATTAGTTCTTTCTCCGACAAACCATGAATTGCTCTCTCTTGCCCATTCAGACCTACTTTGCATCTCCACATTTTATGAACAACCCTATTTCTGCGAAATCTATTGCACATTTTACTCCTCCATTTTGCTGAGGTGTGCTCCGTATAATGTAAGTTGCATCAATTGACTGCTACATGATAACGGTTGAGCGTTTAGTACCCACTACAGCTGCCGTGGATGCATAATAAAACTTGGGTGGGCGTCCGCGGGGTATCAAAGGCCTGCAGACGAACACCTTAATTTGAACGAGCAGTCACAATTTGTTCACCACGGCTTGCAAATCAAGAACACTGACACTTCTGACAAACGCCGACTTTTGCTGCAACTACCACCTCAAATGCACCCCTCTTCTTGAGATGCATTGTTCCTTCCTCTTCAAGTTAGCTTAGCGGCTTTTAAAACAATTAGCAATGGCTTACTAATTTTACACAATGCGAAAGGTTCTGTCGATCTCGTGTTAAACTGCCTTTCATGATGGTATAAAAATCAATTTGTCCAGAGAAGAGTTTGGAAGGCACATATTATGCTTAAAGGAGTAAAGGGTAGGTTAGTCTTGGGCACCACCGTTGAGGTGTCATTCCACGTCGTCAGAGCTTTAGGCCATTAAATGATGTCTTACACGCAGAGGTTAGAGAAACTAGCATTAAACAAAGTAGTTAGATGGCAATGAGCGAGTAGTGTCAACAAATACGCCATAGCTTTTGTTGGTGAAACGTCCCCTATGCAAGGACCCCACAGCATTTCTACCTTCACCTCATTTTTTGGTATAGATTAACCTGGTCTTATGCACTGGAACGACTGCAATTGGAATATACGAAACAACGGTGACACGATGGAATATACGCCACACGCTTTGTGCCGTAATCTATCTTTATGACAGCAACGTAGCCAAGGGAATTTGCACGGCTTTATAACAAAAAAGACTTTGGCGTGTTAAGCAAAACATCTGCAGAGCTGTGGGGTTGTAAAATGAAGACGATGTCACGTCGCGTTGTACAGTGTTTGAGGTCTGGGAAATTATTCCCCTTCAGCAAACGTATGAAAGGCCGAGGTCGGCATGTCTGAGTCAGTGTGCCGCGTCGATCACATCCAAATACGAAAATGAAGNCTAGGCAACACGAAAAGACGTAATGATTATGCGTCGAAGATAAGTCAGTCAAATCCATCCCTGCGTACGTTGTATGTAGCCTTTGTCGTCCATCGATAATGGCATGCATTGGTTGCCTCAACCCAACTTCGTTCCTTTCTTTGTTTATTACTCCATACCCATTCTTCCCTTTTACCACATTTCAGTTATCCGACTTTTGTGCTAGCTACGGTGTCACACTTTCCTAATGCTGTACCATTATTCTAAGTTGAAGGTGGATGATTTAGCATGGCCTTCCTTTACCGTCACGCGTCACTGTTTCTGTGTCGACAGGTGTCTCGGCCACCTACACCCTTCATGCCTTTCTCCCTCTCCAAAGCTCTTCGATACTACGAGGAACAAAGTGACTGTTAGCAAAGACTTTTACCCGTATCTATTGATGACTAGGCTCACGTGGAAGTGGAGTCGCAATTTTCGCCTCTCAACATTCCAGCAATTATATCCAAATTTGAAACATGCTCTGCAGCTCAAAGCGGAACGCATTAACTCTGCCAAAAGCCTCCTCATTTACAGATAATTCATTGCCAGGTTACACACTGCTTGTGCAAACAAACGTACCTCAACCGATTTGGCGCCAAACATAATTGTGTGGGTGTTGCATATGGAAAGGCATAACACTGCCCTCCACACTGTATACCACCCACAGCTGTCAAACGAGAATGATGGAACCTTGAAAGAAGTAACGTGGTCGCATTGATCCGCGCTGCCTCTAATGCATTAAATTCTCAGTCTAGCACCTCAATATCCATGCAGAATACTGATGCCAGCGAATTACGAGTGAGCAGAAGGACATAGGAGGAAGTGAACGCGCAATCGTTTGCTTAGATTTGCGATGAACAAAATACAAACGTCAGACCGAATATAATTGGCACAACATGTATGTGGGTTCGACGAGCAAATAAGCAGGTGGGTTTGGTGGTTGGATTAATAGACAAAACTGTATTGAACATAAGGTTTAAGAGGCGCGCAAAGTCATTTAAAGGTTGGTGACGTTGCAAACTATTGGTAAGGAAAACGATTGGGACTGACCTCTGTTAGATCCCGCCTATCTTCTCTGCCTTAACATGGACACGTCACCACAATCACAGAGGACTAACTGTGAAACGACTGTGTATAGGCACTGCAGTAGTGAAAAGGACTAATTCTGTTTTACCAATGATGCTTTGTTTCAATTACGACTGGTGTTGCTCCACGCACAGATGACTTTGTAATCTTTCCCATCGCTTTTGGCGCTATTTGTCAGATCCGAAAATTAGACAACCTTCTATTGCAATGCAAACCATCTGTTTGGATTTTCTTAACGCATTACTTATTCCCCATCTTTATGGCAACAACGTCGCCAAGAGAATTTGCACGGCTTTATAACAAAAAGGATTTTGGCGTCCCGAGTAAAACATCTGCAGAGCTGTGGGGTTGTAAAATGAAGACGATGTCACGTCGCGTTGTACAGTGTTTGAGGTCTGGGAAATTATTCCCCTTCAGCAAACGTATGAAAGGCCGAGGTCGGCATGTCTGAGTCAGTGTGCCGCGTCGATCACATCCAAATACGAAAAGGAATTCGTAATTGACAAATTGCATCCACTCCTCCAAGTTGATCTCTCCGGTATCCAGCAGCCTGACACAACACAATCGCCAATCCACCGCAGTATTTGCAAGTGGGCATTCCACAAAGTTGTTAAAACTTGCAATGAAGTTTGCAAAGACATGCATTTCATTTATTGGACTATCCTGACTCCTTGGCAAGATGGCTATGATTAATATTTGATGCGGCTTGATGGCATCCAAGAGGTGCAGTAGTTGATGTCTGGAACGAAAATCTGGATCCATCAGGAACACGTAGCAGTCGTAGTTCAAGATATTACCTTTAAATTTTCTTTGCTCGAATTCATCGTAATATATTATGCTATCATATTCATTCTCATGGGTAGTATAGTTATAATTCAAAATATTAATAACATCGAAGCGATGAGGACCACGCCTTAGCGATTCATGGAGGTATAGGGTGTGAAAAATGGGGTGGTAGTAATCCAGCTTGTAGAGCGCGAAGAAGCAAAATATGTCAGCAGTGAATGTGAGGCAACAATTGATAATCCGTCGAGAAGAAAAAGGGCTTGACTGAGATGAATACTGTCGAAACAAGCTCGTTTCCTTCAAACTGTATTCGATAGCAGGAAGCAAGTTCCCATCGACAGTTGGGGAGGTTTGAGAAGAGAGAAGGCAACAGAGATGCTTATCCAGCCACTTCCAGTTGCTGATATGACGAGTCATTGCCTGATTTGATTGCCGACTTGACAGTATCCATCGCCAGTTGGGAATGGTATTGCAGGCATTCACCAAGTCCTCCACATCGAGCAATTTGCATATTCGAAGTGCTAATTCAAATGGAAATTCGGTGATTTTACGTAGTTTCCAAAGTATAGAGAAAGCATGTCATAGTTAATGACACGAAGTGGGTTGAAGGCAACGTGGTGACGGAGAATAGAAGAGCAGTAAATGGGAAGCAACAAAGATAGAGGCATGCCGAAGTTAATTGAAGCTGTAGAAACCCACCATTATCAAACAATGCCAAGTTGGATTGACCGTGAGCAGTGGTGATGAGGCTTAAATACTGGCGGTTTAGAAGGGGAGGAAGGGGGTATTTAAGTGACCTTACAACAACGTTAGCGCGTTGGCCCGTTTCGTGTCGTTTATTCACCATGGCCCAGACGCGTTCCCCCTGTCCGATGACAAGGAATGCCGTAAGCTTACATGGGCTCATACACTCCTGCAAATGATATGTCCTTCTAATTCAATTCACCACGTACTCACTTCACGCGACTATTATTTACTACAAAGTTTCTCTCAAAAGTGCCACATATTGGTGGTACCTGCGTTTTATTTTTAGGCCGACTACTCTTATGACAGTGCGTCTTAATCCATGACCCGCCTTATCTATGATTAACGGAGTAATGCAGGACGAACAAGAAAATAGAATCGACGTATTCCCTTCCACTCCTAGCCAGTGGGCGCAAAAGAGAGCTGACAGAGATTTGTGCATTTTATATTTACTTGGTGTTGCTATGCGATATGGGGTTCATGTGTTGGGCTAGATTCTGCTTAGGCGATACCAAATACCTGTCCTTTGACGGAGAAGGAGAATGAAGTTCATGAGCTCTCTTAAATGCATAAGCTCAATTCAGCATGATTGCTCAGAATGGACACCTTATAGTTGGCTTTCCTGATGCGAATACTGCTGCCCTATGCAGCCAATGAAAACCTGTTTTCTCATCAGATGAAGCAGCACTTTCTTCTTGAACAGAATTTTGGCAACGCTGCGATGACGTGCCATCTTACCTAGCCACAGTTTCACTTTCTCTTTCGACAAATATTTGCTTGGACTTAGGAACCAGGAAAGCTATGCGAAGAACACCCGAAACAGCAGCGGCACGATGGAGTTGGCAAAATAAGTATTGCGCCTAAAATGGCCACTTTTATGGATGCACATTGAACTCTCCAAATGGTCTCCAATGGTCACTCTACTAACGCTACAGATGTGGCATTTTAGGTTCTTCCTAACTTTACGGTGGCTTGTAGTAGTAGGAAGGAACATTTATACTTATTGAGGTGGTAAAGTTGTAAAGGAAAGGTCACGACATCCAATAGAGGTAAAAACAAAGGAAATCGCAATCCTGCTTTGTTTAGTGGATGCACAACCTAAAATTAAGCTTCTGTGACAAACTCGAAGTTTTTTATAAGTGCTTAGGGTTTCGCATCCCAAGGATTCTACTGTGAAGCCAAGTCAGATTTCCGTAATCCCTAATTACTGCTACTCATCTTTAGGTGTTGGGTAAATAACTCTTTTCTTGCATATCTTAATTACTTAAAAAGGCACAAAAATTTTGCTTTTTGCTTCTTCAGAAGAGAGTGCGGTATTTTGGACACGCTGCGTCAGATTGAGGGAATGCTTTATCGATAAGCCAAGGCAGTGGTCGTCACTCACTGGTAAAGACTACTGCGTAATTGCCTGTAGTAGTGGATTAGGGAGGCGGTATTAGCATTTGACCGTGCATGAGTTGTCGTGGATAGAGCTGTGCCCGCATCAGAAGCACAAATGAATCTCCATCGGCATACATCAAAGGAAGGAAGTCCTGTCAGCAGAGGGATGATTAAGGGATTCCTTCATGTAGAAAAATTTGATCTACAATGCTTGACAGTGTTTAATCTTCTGCAAATCCTTTAAATGTAGCAAAAGAATTAATAAATTCATTTTAATTGTTTTCGAGCAAAACCTCCTACCTAATGCATTTAGTAGTACGTATTCCTCGCTCTTATCCAATTACAGATCCCCCGCTATCTCGTCACGTTGCACGAAATTCTTGCCCACACACCTCACGAACATGTCGATAGAACGAATTTGGAGTATGCAAAGAGAAAATTGGAGACACTGTCTCAAGTAGGTTCCCTTCTTTTAGCTCGATTGCATCAACAACCTCATTTCACTTACTTTTCTTTGAAAGGTGATTCATGATGAGGTAAGTGAGACAGAGAACATTCGCAAGAACCTCGCGATCGAACGCATGATTTCTGATGGGTGCGATATCCTTCTTGATGCAAATCAGGTGTTTGTGAGACAGGGTGAGTCCACTTTTGCTACATGAGTAGTACAGGTGTTATTGCATTATCGTGAACTGTCTTTAGACGCATAAATGCTTTTGCTTTCCTTGTTTCATAAGTAGTTAGTTGCTTTTAAGCCTTCAGCGTTCTAACCACTTCATTTTTTACTTTTGTTTGTTTTCTCGTTTTACTTTTAACAATCCTAGAACAAAAGGGTTGTACCTGGAGTGATTTGGACATGCACGGACGGTATCGGGTGCCTCGAAAGAGCTTGATCTCTAATGTAAACAGTGTAAACAAAGCGTGGAATCCGCCACGCTCGTGGTGGAATATGTCGAACACACTTAACCCTAGCCTTTAAGTCGTGTTGGGAAGGCTTGGGATTAGCGGAACTTGGAACACACCCTAAAATATGAGCAAAACAACTTTATAATTTAATCTAAAGTTGAGCATCCATGCGTAAACATGCGCTTTTTAATGCATGAAAGCAATAACACTAGCAGGTTATGGTTTGCTTTACCCGTTCATGTGCTTTGTATCTTGCTGGTCTACGCCAGGCACTCTAGTGCAGGTGACAGTGAACAGGGCAATCTATCCCTGCCCACGAATCACTCAACTTAGTTCCTCATCGTGTGAGAAAAAGGAGAGGTTGAGGCAGGTCTTCCTCTTTACCAACCACCTTCTCATCGCAACGAGGATAAATTCCGGACGACTCAAATTGGCTAAGGTAAATAACAGGTCAACTAAAAGACTTTGAAAAAGCCATTATTAATTTCTCTGCAATCAGTCATGACCTGTTGTGGACTAGTCATCTATTTTGTTTATCTTTCATGACAAACGTTACGCTATCTGATATCACGCTTTTACCTACTTAAAATGGATTAAGTAGCATATTGCCTCTTTTAATCTACTCCAAATTTGTATTTTGCTCAGGTTTTTATTAGATTTTTCATTTTTACTTTATGAAACTTAATACAAGAAATTCGTTTCTAAGAGGATCCCTAATGCTCCTCCCCGTTTTTAATAAAATACGTAAATCAAGTCTGCTTGCTTAGCTTCACTGCTAAAAATGGAAGTATCTTTTTCGTACGTAAATAGTAATGTTCGATCTGATGCTCCTTGTTTTAAAAGGTCATTTTCCTTCGTGTCGTTTTCGTAGAAACACTTTCTGATGACTTTCCTTATGGAATTGTACATCTTACGATCGTATGAGGGCATGCACTACCAAGCCCGAGTATCAATCGGTCTAACCGCAGTGTGCTCATTCTCCTCATCCGCCTTATTCCTAATTCACTTATCTTTAGAATCGCTCGACGGATTTTACTTGCTCTAACAACAGCCGAAGAAGAAACTTCTACCTTGTATCCATTCTCGTGCATGGATAGCCATCTATACCACCTATACATAGCTGACCACCTTTTGAAACACACGCGACCCTGACACAAACAAAGCAAAAAGAGCGGGGCGTAATTGCTTCACTTTCGAATCAGGACGTTTTTATAGGCCATTTTGGTCTTGAGACCTTAAGCTTTATTGGTTCAGCCAACAGTGCCCCTCTCTTGGGGCCTAGGCATTCCCCAATCCCAATTCACTTCATATGATTGACAAATTTTCTTAGAAAACTCCACTGTTTTATGACCAAGAGCACTTAAATGTTTGCGCCCAACAAGCTTGTGGCACATCAGGTTCAATCGACACTGAAGTGACCCAGAGATGCAAATCACCAAATAAGTGGCACACACCACCCTGCAGCTTGTGAAATCCACATCCTACAGTACCCAGACAACTATCAGCTTTGCCTCTGGAACGAGATGAAAAAGAGGACGTTTAAAATGACAAATGCATAGCTTCGTGAAGGAGCAAGCCCAAATCATGTTAATTGGTCTGCACTTTTCCTTTCGTTGCTCAGAAAAACGGCAAAATTCCGCTACAAGATTGCATCCTCGTTGAAGAAATGCCATTCGACTTGAGTCAGGACGAGAGTGGTGAGCGAAAATGAGGCAGATCTAATCATCATGCCTACTTCCGAGCAAACCCTTAGTGCCTGTGAGTAAACAAATCACTTTTTAAAGTTTATGGCTCTCCACCACCTACCGACACCCCTGAAATCGGTCCGAGCCCCGTCTCAGGCGCACAGAGTGTTTGCAGCTTTGGAGGACAAGAGGAGTTAAGTCCCACGGAACCGCAACAACATCAACAGCCCACACCAGCGTCGCCGCCATGGAATTTGATTCCCGCCAAATTGGCGCATGGGTCGTTGATGTTGGCCGCACTGACACTAGGCACTACAGGAGGTGATTGTGCAGGTATTCCTTTCAATGCCTTTCTGCTGTGAAAGATGTGACTTAAAAGAAATGCAAAAACAACAAAGTGCTGTTAAGTTCAGAGAGGATGTTCTTTTCTTTTGAGCTAATCAGGAGACACCAGGATGCTGTGAACAACCACTTACATCTAAGAATTTTGACCTCTCGAAATGGGCGGCCTGGGTTGACGCCGCTCGCTTTACCTTCGTCCATCTAATAGTGATCCGTTACTTCCTTTTATTCTCCATTTGACCTTAACTATCAACTGACGACGCGACAGTCATTTCTTGAGTTGTTATGAAAAGAATGAGGACAAGAAGATGCACTTAAACAGCGTATATTCTCCTTCCTACTCTCAACTCATCTCGATTTGCAAACCTCGCTAGTGGGTTTGCTGGATAGATGCTAATGGAACTTTGATTTAGGCACCGAGCCATTTATAACTTGGATTTACATTGAATGACAGCCTACTTCAAACTTCGGTAAGTTTGTAACAAAAATGTGTTAATTCCGGTGCATCTAACCAATCTGCTGAACCCGACATTTAGCCCCTCCTCTTTATTGGCTTCCAAATTGTAAAGACATTTTCAGCATAGAAAGTTATTAAGATGTACGAAACAGTTTCTAACCCAGTTTGTGTAAGAAGGTGAAATGCAATGCCTAGCCGTGCCTAAATTTTCCGTCGTCTTCTTCTGCTACTTGCACCCAATTAGTAGCATTTGTTTCGTCTTTGAGGCAAGTCTAAGCGAGAGACACGCCCGGACTCCTTCACTCGCAAAATTGTCGCCGACGACTCTGGTGATGACAGTCCTGCACATATCACCTCAACGATGTCTACCTTATCGGCAACCAACCCCGATCACCACCTCGGCTGCTATGGGAATCTCGTTTTTCAAATAACATGGCCAGGCGATGGGGTGGGCGCCAGCAGTGTTTGGCTAGTAGCCTCTAATTTGCAAGAAAAGGAGGCCTGGTGCTCGGATATAAGTCAGGTTCGAGAATCGATAGAACTGTCAAAGTTTACGTACAGCTTTATACTTTTATCAACAAATTGAGTCGCTTAACTTCTTTGCTAACTTGAATGGTCCCTTGGGACGGAACAAGGGAGGAGAAACACCAACACTGCTATTTATGGGACGAAGGTGGTTTATTTTTAATTTTAGTGCATTGAACAACTACATTACAGTCATATGCTGAGCATCGCGCATTCCGAGCTGTCATCTATCTCCATGCCTTATTCAGTTCGGTGGGTTCGATGCGACTTTCTACAGTAACCAGGATTGGATATTTTACCTAATTACTTGGGTTTATCAAGCACCTTCTTTGTTTTTCCAGTTTGGACCCTGGGCTGTTCAAAGACTGTCCTGACATTAAGTACCGATCAGCAAGGAACTCGTGTAAAATGCCTCAAGTAATCGCCTTTTTACATCCACTTGCAGTCCGTGCTTTTGATTTGGAATTTTTTGGTCTGCACAAATTCTAAAAGTTAAAAAATGATTTCGTTATTGTTTGGCATTGTCCAGAAACCACTTTAAGCTTCATCTAATATAATGTTACATGAATTTATGCTTCGGCACTACAAAGTAGAGGAATGCCGAGTAGGCACCTGTGGTATTCAAATGATAAAAGGACAAAATAAGGCAAGTTGATAGCTCCTTCCGACTAAATACAAATTTAAGAAAGCAAGGGCTCTCGTGGGTACGCGCGTGTCTCCAAGGTATTGGCGTGTCGGTGGAGGATTCCACCTCCACCTCATTTATGCTTTCGTAGCAAAAGAAAATGTCTTAAAAGTACCAACCACCTAAAAGAAATTTTAGAAGTGCTTTACCTGAGCATAATTGTTGAGTTGTACTTAAAACATTGGAGATAATTCAAAAGAAACCAAGTGTTGGCGAATCGGTCAGCCCATCGGCCTTTCAATAGCGGGATTTTCTTCGAACCTCCCGCTTACCATCTGTCTTACCTCATCTGCTCGAGGCATCCCCGGATGGTACATTCTACTAACGCAGCACGTTTAAGCACCACGCAATCTGTTCAAGGGCCTTCCTCAACCTTGGATTTTTACTAAAATCCAGCGTATTCGCTGAAAAAATTAATGAAACAGCCGCTGAGCGCTCCAACAAGGTAGTACCTGATTCGTCCACTTCCCATTTATTCCATACGACTTAGAAGTGGGAGAGTGAAAAAGGGCTTAAGCTAGGAGTGTCAATAAGTGGATTGCTTTGAAAGCCATCTTACGTCTGCGCTCGCTTCTTTTGAGTTCAAAGCACCTCTCAAGATCCCTGGTATACCCTTATTCCCGATAAAAATTGACAGCATGGTCATTAACTCCTCACTTTGCCTTGTGAAGGTCCGCCATTGTACCTTAGGCCGTTTCTTGGACCGCCTCTTGGATCCTCGGTTTCAGTCAATTGACTACCTGAACACCTTTCTTCTCACCTACCGCGTTTTCACCACTGGACTTACAATCATAGCTGTGCTTCGTTGTGTCCTTCGAGATCCCTCACTTCAACTGGCTTCAACAAAAATTGATCTCGATCCCTTTGAGTCCATGCTACGAGCAAGGTAATGCTGAAGTTTCCAGATCCATCTACCTTGACCTAGGGGTCACGCATTTATTCCGTCCACTAATACTTCATTCTGGTCAGCAAGCCATCCATCAATCTATGGGGATGCATCCAATTCCATGTCTATTGCCGTCACCTACCTGTACATAATTTATCCATCGAAGTACTTTTCGACATCACCTACCTGTACATAATTTATCCATCGAAATACTTTTCGACGTTTCTTCCCCCCCATCTCGAATCAATCCTGATAAGGAAGTCTACAGAATCATAAAAGAGAATAAGATTTGAAGTTATTCGAAAATATGGGTTTGTGAAGCTTACAAAGTGTTACCCAATTATCATCCTTGCGAATCCCTTCCTGATTAGTCAAATTTATTTCGAGACTTAATGCATCCGGACAATCTCGTTCAGGAGATGCGTACAGCTTTATAGACAAGAGTATCTAAGTATCAACTCATAGCAAATTTCTTCATTAATTTGCAATTACTCAACCAGGCCATTTAGTAGTTTGCCTACTTTAATGTGCCTGGACCTCCCTGTTTCGACACTTTACCTTTCATTGACTCATTCACGTATTCATTGTCTCAATTCTATGGCTCTGTTCTCCAATATTTGAGCCAGAATTTTATTTCAAGTCTGTCGATAGGACATCCTAGGGACCTAAACACATAACCAGCATTTTGTCATCCGAAAATTTGCCTACTCACAGTTTTCAGAAATAGTTGTTTACTCGAAAAATTCTAGGCCTGGAGCCCCATATGCTAAACAGCATCACAACGACAGTTTTCTTGCCAGAAGTAAGAGTGGCAGACGGGTATCCGCAGGTATGCTCGATGTCACCAGGCATCAGACCTTTGTATCACGTCAAAATCTGGTCACTGAAGATGTTCTGAAGGAAGAAGAACACAAAAGTGAGTTAAAAAGCCATTGAGTTAAGGGAATGTGTCTTGAAATAGCCATTCACGTAATTAAAACTTTAAGTGCAGGTAGCGAAGCTGAGGGGAATGCAGAAGAGCGAAGGGTCCGGAGTGCACCGGAGGATAATAAATCAAGGATTTTTCGGTTCCCCGAAACCTCTGAGGGCAGTAGTGAGACGGGTTTCATGAAAACTTCCCATGATTCAGTGGAGTTGGTAGAGACATCAACCATGAATGCGGTGAGTTCAGTGTCGCCACCAAAAACCCCTTGGTTACAGGCCAGTTTGTAGGGTTTATTTGCACCTCTTAACGTTGCATTCCATTAATCAGTAGGGCACTGAATGAATGAAAATATGTTGGTTGTGATGGTTAACTTTTTATCATACAACATCTTTGCCTCACGTTATAAAACGTGGAAAGCCAAGGAAAAACATAAAATAATAAACAAACAGGGTCTAATCACATTCTCATAGTCCGTCTGTTTATTATTTCGCCCTACCGTCCCTCCTGTTGTGAGGGCTTTTAGGCTGCCATTTGCATGCACACCGAACTCTGCAAACCATCGTGAGAACGCCAAAGATAAGACAGAGGCTGAGGTTGTGGGGTATTCAACACAAATGATCTAAGAAATGCATTTACTTTGTTGCCGAAAAAAAGTATCAGTTAAGGAAAGATAAACTAATTTTTAGGTATTAAAAGACAAATTCTTTGGTTAACATGGAGCATTGTTGCAAACGATTCAGTATAAAGCACTGGTAAAAATGCAGAACAAATACTACTTACTTGTCTCTTTCAGTCCCGTGAAAACGGTTCTGATTTACTGCCAACTGAAAAGAAGGAAATTGGAAATTTGAACCTACTGGAACACTCCAAAGAAATCAGCGATGCCAAAGAATATGATGGAGGGAGTGGAGATGCGAAGAAGGGAGAGGAGGAGGAGGAGGAAGAAGAAGAAGAGGAGAAGGAGGTAGAGGGGGAAGACGATGGAAAACACTCCACCCTTGAAGCAGACAAATCGGCTCTTGTACGGCTTAGTCCGATGGGTAGGTTTATTGCAATTTAACATTCGCTTTGCCTAGCTAATTAGATATGAGCTTTGAGATGGTGAGTTTCAATCCGCAAGCATTTTTTGGTCTGGAATTTTAGGCGCAGTGAAAGTGGGGCATAGAGAAACAGAAACGAGGAAACAGTTCATTACGAGGGAACTCATCTTACCCATCGCTACTGCTGGCTCACCACTGATGTCTTTCTTCGGGAACAGGGTAAGGCCATTCATTGCTATAAAAGCAGAGCAAATTAAAGGTGACAGTCTTACAAGAAGGTGTGTTAACTTTTATGCACTTCTCTTTATACTACTGGCCCTCCTACCTACCATTTGTTTTAAAGTAGAGAAAATCGTGACACTTTCAAAAGGCTCAACTTTAAGAGTTACTTGATCCTCCATTTTTTCTAATATTAGACTC
>LWMK02000554.1:899-13320 GCA_001693075.2 Taenia saginata
CTAAACCTTCCTTACAAGCTGCATAGTCTAGAGCTTTCCATTTCTTTTAAACCACCTTAGACACTCCTCACGACTTACGAGGAGCTTCAGTCTTTTAACACTCGTCTGGTGTTACCCTAAAAATTTTATGCCTGGTTCATTTGATTTTCATTTATCCTGCCAATTTCATTGTTTGTCCTTTTGATTCAAAATGCAATCACAATTTTGTGTCAGACATATTTGAGGAGATTTAGCCCCTAATGCAATATCCAGTTCTAAGTTATGCATCATTTAATCATGAAAAACGTGACCTTGTTCTTAGAATGCAAAAGCTGTGCTAAGTTCTACACACACTCCTCTCGCCAGTATTAGTGCTATGGACACTTTCTCCATTTTTGAATCCATTATAAACGGCATAACTTGTACCCAAATAAGTCAATTGTCGTACTAGCTGCTTCTGGTTTCATTTCGTGCTAGGTTTTCAAGGATGCTGATTCGATATAAACCATTCTGCTCCCGTCTAATTTACTGTTTGCTGCATCTATGTCTTACCGAACTGTGTGGATCAGCACAGACATATTACTTGCATGAAAAGTGGTTGACCTAATCACTGCTTTGCTGAGATGTCTGCGTGGTCTAAAAAGAGGAATAAAACGTGTCATCACATTGTAAATACAAAAGTAATTCCCAAACAAAAGCTAAAACAAACATTACCTACCAAATATTTACGCTACTTGGTTAAGGAAATATTTGGGTGCATTGCGGAGGTAAACCAATATTTGTTGTGCGGAATGGGAGGAGAGATTTTGCTGAGAGAGTCAGCTTTGATTGAGTTGTTGCTGTTTTAGTGAAGCGAATGCGCAAATATTGCTGGAGGTGTGATTGAAGTGACAGTTGATTGAGAAGCAAATTTTTCTGAGGGTTAATTAATTTTGACTATGTGGCCTTACTGACAGCAGAGCCAGAGGAAAAGTTTCGCCGGAGGTGAATCTATTTAGTGCATGGATGTTTGCCAACCAAGTGTAATGCAAGACTTTTCCAGAGGAACACGACACTAATGCCATCTGATAGCACACTGTTTGCCATCACTACAATGTTCCTTATCCGTGCTTTCTTCTTGTCTCCTAAACGACCCTTGGAAACTGCTTTCGTTGAGTTCCTGGAAGCCTTTTTGCAAATCCCCCTTTGATTCATTAGCAAGCCTTCTGTAAAGGATTTTTGTATTTGAAGTAAAAGGGGAGCAAGTCATTTTGAGTTTAGTGGAAGTTGTTTTACATGGGAACGAATTCGGCATTAGATTGGGCCTGGCTGTATTTAGGCGGCATCAAGCAAGTGCATGCTGCGATATTATCTATGTTCAGTGTAGAATCCGCGCCTTTCCTTATGACGTCCATCCGACCTTAATAACAACACATTTACATCATCGCTGCAATCAGCCACCTATCCTTTCTTCACATGTACAGCAAAAATGCTTCCAATCTCGCTTGACTTCTGATGTCACAAGTGGTAGTATGCGTCATTCTCTGACCCATTTACATGTTCGCATAGACCCATGAGCATTAACTGCTAGATGGTTTGACATCACCTAGTTCGTATGTTCTTTATTTTATCGGCTCTTCCGACGAAAAATGCACAAGATACTATACCATGTTTTTTCTTTTTAGTAATGGCACGAGTGTATGCAATGAGATAAGAAGCGAAGCATGACGTAGACAGAGGGGAGTTGAAATAGCGGCTAGACAATTACGATTCGAATAGAATGACGCTCCTGCCCCTGAATGCCGTGCTCCCAGCACGTAGCATGCATAACTCTCGTCGAGGAATTAAGTACGGCTGTTAAGTTTTACGACGACGTTGGGACAAGCGTCCGAATAGCAACAATTAAAGATCCGACGTTCGTCAGTAGGATCAACAGTGCCAAATGTAACTGCGTTCTCCTCCGCCAATATAGTCAAGTGCCACCTAGATGTGCAATAATGTGAGGATACAAGTTGAGCAGGAAGATGAGGTGCACATTATGGAGCGACAGTCGAAACCATTCAAAAAATGCTCTTAGAAGTTCTCTTGCCCTCAATTTNCCTAGATGTGCAATAATGTGAGGATACAAGTTGAAGGATCAACAGTGCCAAATGTAATTGCGTTCCCTCCGCCAACATAGCCAAGTGCCATTTAGATGTGCAATAATGTGAGGATACAAGTTGAGCAGGAAGATGAGGTGCACATTATGGAGCGACAGTCGAAACCATTCAAAAAATGCTCTTAGAAGTTCTCTTGCCCTCAATTTTTGCAGCTTATCGCTTGGTGGTAGCTAGTACCACCATTGAATCATATGCTGGAAGAAATGGTCAGGCAAGGTGGAGTTTAGGGTAGGAGATCTGTTTGTCAAGCGCCTTTTGATGACATGTGTTGGTGTATCTGCATTCCTTTGTGTCTTTTACTTTTATCCGGAGTCATGTTGATCTGTTGACCCTTCAAGTACTTGGCTGGCATGGCATTGAAATCTCCTCCCGTTTATCAGCGTTGGACTTTGCACGAAGTAAGGTAGATAGATGTACATTTCGACAAAATTGTGCGACAGAAATACCAAGGCGGAAATAATCTGGAACCCTTTTTCATGGGGTCAGGCCTGTCACGACGAAGTGAATTGACCATTATCCAAATGCAAGACTAGGTATACGAATGGAGGAATGATTGACCAGTATAAGTGCTCTAGTCTTAAGCTCATGTTTACTAATAAATCGTTTTTCTTAAGCAAAATTTTGTGGAACTTCAGATTCTCCTTCCTCATATGTACTTGTACTGGAAGCGGAAGTCAATAATGGCATCTTCAGTGATTAAACAGGGACGTTCAAGAAGCGCCTTCAAGGCTGTAGGATGAGACCTTCTTTCAGTAAGAGGCATGCCACATCCCTTGTTTATTAATTATTTTTGGGAACGCCCACAGACTCGCTGTTTAAGCAATGGCAGTCGCGAGGATATCAATAAGTCTTATTGGTGGTCATCCTCGCGGACTCCATTTCTTCGCTTCGCTCTCCTTCTACTGACACAAGCATTTGCGATTAGGACTTTGAGTTATGATTGCATGCAAATTACTTGATGAGATGGAACATTTGGATGATCCTAGGCCATGATACGTCAGGCTAAGGACTCACAATCCGCTTTTGGAGGCTACACGGAGCATGAAGGCTGATTTTGAGGGAATTCCTTTCTTAGGTGAAACTGTACACGCAATATAATTGTCAGTGTGTTTAAACAACTGCATAATGAGCCAGCTGCATTACTGTCGTGGGCTGCTGCCCGAGAAAGTTAAAGCGGTTACAAGTTAGCGTGATGTCAAAAGCACTTATTTAAGTGGCGCTAATGGATGTGCTTATGGAATCTCTGCCAACAGGCAGAAGATCCTATGGGAAGCAATTGACAGACAACAAAAGAGATGCTGTTGGGATACAAAAGCAATTCTGTCTATGCTCAAGCAGTAGTCTCTGCGTTGAAGAACCAAGGATCTTGGATGAATGGAATTGTCAATTCGAGTGTATGCTGGTTCTGAGAAGACATCAGAAATGAGCAGCTTAGCGACACTAGTCTAAAAGGAATACTAACCAAAAGAAAGTCCAGCTATCGAGGATTGTTTGTCGGCTTTTTTAATTAGAGTAGTGGACCTGGCTTCAATCCGCCTTCATGAAGCAAACAACTTATTGGCGTGAATGACTTCGATGAAATATATGGCACAAAATCCATGTAGTGGCTGATGCTAAGCTCAAAATTAGGGCTTAGGATGACTAACCAGATATTCAAAGCTGATTCTTATAGAATCGCTTAGAATGTAAAAGAGCGCATTGCGCCCCATCTTTCCTCTTGGGCAATTATCTAGCCATTCGTGTGAACGCTTCAGTACGCAGTGGATGACCACACGGCTGGTATTCGAGTGCAGCTGGCACCCCAGCTACCCAAAAAACCGCCTCATAAACTCCTCTTATAATAATAAAGTAGTCGAAGGAAACCACCAGCCTACCTTTAGCATCCGATTAAGGTTTTGTAGGAAAAAACATGCTAACCTAGGTGACAGTGAAATTGTTGTTGGTGTTAACAACATGAGGAGCATAGGCCACGTAAAATAGAACCAGCAGGATAATTAGTTAGTTGGCCTTCAAAGCAATACTGCAAGCTATATTGAATCCGACAAATTCTACGAGGCACACTTGTTGCTGTTAATCACAGATGGTCTCCACACTCGGATAAGGCTCATTCCTAAATACTTCGCATTTACAACCAGCGCATGATTTCCAGTAAAGTAAAAAAAGGCATTTAAAATTGCCTTGACATCTATCCACAGAGTTTATCCATTCGTGTAAAATGATTGACAATGTTACTGCTCACACCGTAAGGTTTCAAACCACTGGCTATGCGTTTGCCAATGTAAACTAAATAGCTGAATTTCATTAGATGCACTTCAACGCGCTTGCACACGTTCATCATCTGATGAGGCGACCGACAGCACCTTGAGGATAGCGTCCACCTCCAGCACCAACGTCATGGCCTCTTCCTTTAGTGTCACCTTAATTAATGCAGTAATATGTGCATGAAATAATCCGCACTCAACTAGAGTACGCAGGAATGTAAAAAGATGGGACAGGAACTCACTAAACGAAATAGCACAAGTGAGTGGTGAGCAGTGTCGAAGAGTGAAGCGCTGCATGGAGAACTGAAGTGAAGTGCGGATTATTGTCGTGTATCAAAGTGGGCCAGCGACCTCGAGCGTTCTGCTTCCGTCACCTGCGTGCGTACTTACCTAGACCAGCGTAGCTCAACCTTAGTAGGATGTCACACCCACAGGCGTCTACGCTGGGCTTTCGCTGGCGCCCATTATCACATCCTAATCATTATTCGACTCCTGACTTTCCTAACCAACTGCATATTCTACTACTTTCCTATTATTTTTCCCACCACATCTTCCAAAAATCCCTGACAGTTTCATCTTATCTAATGTTCATATGGTGTTACCAGGCACATTGCACCTGTAAATAGGTAAGCACCGCTTCCTGCAACCACATGCATGCACTCCAAGACATCCACACTAGCAAATTGAGGATTTGATATTGTACCTCACACCATGCCTTTGTAATTGTCACGTGAATCCACGCGGAGTTGACCAAATGTCAAACAAAATGACAACTTTGTTGGAGTCAAGGCCAATCCCGCCTCTCGTGGGTGACCCTTCATTGGTCTAGGATTGGCATTGTGCTCACGAATGTCCTTGTCAGAAACAGGAATGTTATCTAGGTAGATTGTGCAGTGTTTTGGAAAAGGCTCAATCAGTGCTGTCTGCATCAGGCGTTAGAGGGTAGCTGTAGTGTTACAGTGTCTAAAGTGCATTGCCTGAATCTCAAGAAACCCGTTTGTTCACCATGACTGCCATCTTCTCTCTTTCTGTTTCGCCACTTCTAATTGCCAGTATTCTGATTGTAAGTTCAGCGTGGAGAACCATTTTGATTTGTGCAGGAAGTCCAAGAAATCGTTTGTGTGAAATAGTAGAAACGCGGTCTTCTTAGTTACGGCGTTATACTTTCTGTAAGCAATGTATAGCTGCAGGATACCACCGCTTTTCTTTACCAGTGCAGTTGAATTGGCCCATGATGGCTTGATTGACTTTGCAACCTCATCATTGATAATCTTTTTCACCAGCGGTACCATTTTCTCCGGGAGGAGCAGCNTCTTTTTCACCAGCGGTACCATTTCCTCCGGGAGGAGCAGCGGTACGCATTTGGGTGGTTGTCGAATGCGTCTGGTTGTGCCAGTATACATGGTATGCTTGACGATGCATCTCAAGCTAATTCGGGGCACATAAAAATTGTGCCGTCTATATCTTTTTCCCAGTAAGACTTTGTATCTCAAGCTAATTCGGGGCATATAAAAATTGTGCCGTCTATATCTTTTTCCCAGTAAGACTTTTAACAATGTCTCCTATTTTACTGCCATCGATTCCCCTTCTACTGAGGGTAATTTTATAGAGNGTCTTTTTACCAGTAAGACTTTTAACAATGTCTCCTATTTTACTGCCATCGATTCCCCTTCTACTGAGGGTAATTTTATAGAGGAGGGACCTTGCGAATCTAGTTGCGCAGGTTTGGGAAAGCTTAGGGTTGCACTATTGACTTGGCTGCACCGTAGTCAAGGAAAAAGCTGCAGAGACATCCCTCTGGCTTGCCAAGCTCTTGTGTTAATGGAGTGAATCTTTTTGAGGGGTAGATGGGATAGGAAATAGTGCGGTCTGCCTAAGCTTAGGATATGATGTAATAAAGTATAACGTGGGTGTCCTCCCGCCTTCTACCTACAAGGTGATTTCTGAACGGCATGAGCATTACAGCAATGCTTGAAGAACTCTTGACAAATGGATTCGGTACACTTATTGGCCGCTTGCGTGCAGTCAAGTTAGCAGATTTGGTCTACGACTACACTCTGCTTACGTTCAAATATTCGTGCTCACGTCACAATGATGTTTTACAAAAAACTTCTCAGGAAATCCGATTTCCAAGATATATTTCCTAGAGCTTGCGTAGAACAAAATGCCNAAGGGTAATTTTATAGAGGAGGGACCTTACGAATCTAGTTGCGCAGGTTTGGGAAAGCTTAGGGTTGCACTATTGACTTGGCTGCACCGTAGTCAAGGAAAAAGCTGCAGAGACATCCCTCTGGCTTGCCAAGCTCTTGTGTTAATGGAGTGAATCCTTTTGAGGGGTAGATAGGATAGGAAATAGTGCGGTCTGCCTAAGCTTAGGATATGATGTAATAAAGTATAACGTGGGTGTCCTCCCGCCTTCTACCTACAAGGTGATTTCTGAACGGCATGAGCATTACAGCAATGCTTGAAGAACTCTTGACAAATGGATTCGGTACACTTATTGGCCGCTTGCGTGCAGTCAAGTTAGCAGATTTGGTCTACGACTACACTCTGCTTACGTTCAAATATTCGTGCTCACGTCACAATGATGTTTTACAAAAAACTTTTCAGGAAATCCAATTTCTAAGGTATATTTCCTAGAGCTTGCGTAGAACAAAATGCCTTGACAGCGCATTGCGGTGTGGAAAATTATCCGCTGTGCGAGAAGTACTGTCGAAGTAACACAAGACAACAATCAAACTCAATTTTAACTATTTGGCATTTCCTCGTTTCCTGTGCTAAGGTTGGCTTAGAATTTATAAAAGCTATTTTCGTTGTGCACATATTGAATAATACGGGGAAAAACAAATTCGCAGAACATTCAGAAAGCAAAGTTTTTTATGTTTTTTAGTCAAATGCACACATGTCTGCACCATCAAATTTCCTCTACAGCGTTGCAGACCGAAATTCGTAAACAAGTTGGCGACAATGCCACACCTGCTGGCAAAGGTGAGGAAGAGTTGGGTACTTTTGTCGTGTAAAACCAAGGAAATCACACTTTTCTGCTTCTCAAGCAAAGGTTAGGTGGGTGTAGAGCTGTCTCGTAGAAAAGGCAGGAACAACCCCATGCTAGGTGGGTGTAGAGCCTTCTCGTAGAAAAGGCAGGAACAACCCCATTGCCCACGTGGTCATGTAATGGCATTCGTATGCTCACACATCTCACCGCCAATCATCCAAGCAGTGGTCAAGCTGGTAGGGCATCTGCCAGCATAGGTGGTAGCATTTGCTTGGCGTGCGAATCATTGGGACTGAAAAAAGGTAAACTTCAGAAAAAGCATGCCAAAGAGCTTTTTGCAGAATTAACACATTGTTGATGGTTCTTGCAATTACAGATATGACCATTAACATACATTACTACAGAAGAGTTGCTCTTGGAGTAATTATAATCCCTGATTTCCGTCTTTCTTGCATTATTTAGTAGAAAAGGCTGTTAATGCAGCACTGGAAAGGGAATGGGACAATTCGTCACCATTGATTCGCATCTTCACTCAAGATGCCTAAGTGTTCGTCACCAATTATCCACTGGGGATAAGGCGGATAAAGATGTGAACAACCACTGCTGCATTCACGCCAAATTGCAGTCGACTCGGCACTAGTGGATACTTTGAATGGCATAGTGAAGTGCTTTGGTCCAAATGTGGAATTAATATCACTCACTAAGCGTTTAGCAGGCTGCATACGACATCATCCTTTTTGTGATATGTTTGAAGATATCAAGAAAAGTTGTGTGCAAGCCGCTTAAGATAACCGCCAAAAATACACTTCAGATCAGGTAATAATTACCGCTTGGATTGTATTTTATTAAGGCACATCTTCACTATCCAATTCGAGACGCTTCATTAAACTTCAAGTGATGCAGTTCTGTGGTTGTCCTTAGCAGCCTTGAATCACATTTCATCCTAAACATGGGTCACTCTTTCTGAGATCTCAGCAATAAAACTCACTGANTTCCACTATCCAATTCGAGACGCTTCATTAAACTTTAAGTGATGCAGTTCTGTGGTTGTCCTTAGCAGCCTCGAATCATATTTCATCCTAAGCATGGGTCGCTCTTTCTGAGATCTCAGCAATAAAACTCAATGAAACAATGTACCACTTAAACATGCCAAGAAAAATTGCCTGACTTGCCTAAGTACCAATAAATAGCTGCTGATGGGCTTTCTCTTCGTTTATGCAAGTCTTTCTTTAAATCAAAAGCCTACCCTGCGGGTCGGCATTTGCTTTCCTGGCCCACCCACATAAATTGTCAGCCAAGGTGTTACCAATAAACTGTTTTGATTTCCAAGGAAAGAGCTGCTATTTAATATGAGCTCAAAGACTAAGTGAATATATCAAATTTTTGGGGAATTTTTACCCTGCCATGAAGGTAACGCTCTGTAGCAAATACTCCGACTGATTTGTTAAAAGCAATGCCGGCATAGAAGATGATTCCTCTGTACAGCGCAGAGGGGATCAGAGGGCATTGGCACGACTTTCTGTCTAAACCCTTGAAAGGATGTACATCTTGGCGGAATCGAAGTGTCCGTGTAGCCTAGCGTAATGGTAAGCAAGGTGTTGACTCACTTCTAATGAAATCGAATGTCGCAGTGTTTGTAGATAAATTTACGCTAATATCTTTGCAATGTGGAATTCCCTGCTTTATTCCAAACTCTAGCGAATAAATCATTTTCATGCTAGCCTGACCTATTATAATCTCTGGGATGACTTGGCGGTGCCAAGCCGTATAAAAGCATAATCTTGTGAATCTGATTTGTACGAGAATGAGCATCAACTTGCAAAGCCCGTATTGGCCTTTGATCTTTGTGAACACGGGACCTTAAGGGGAATTGTCTGATCATTTCTTTTGCCGCTGATATTTTATATAGGCTGTGGATGTGACGGTAAGGTATGCTATGCGCAGCATGATAGTGAGTTAAGGCTATCAGAATGAGCGCAAGCTAACCCAAGGTTAGCTCTAAGGATAGCTATCCTAAGTAAGGTTGTAGCAAAGGCCTGAATAAAATGCTGTGATGCTTGAATATGGAGCTCATAAAGACATTGAAAGTATATTGTTATCTAGGCTGTTTTGTACTTCATGACCGTCTGCAGATAAGATTGTAAAGTAACGGCATTCTGGAAGCCTATTGCTCATGGGATCATAGCCATCCCAGCAGGAGGAATAAGTTAAATCACTGACCGTGGGTGAATATGCAAATGCGAAATGTGGTGTAATCTGACGCAACGCCGCGCACATGAAATACATGGAATTGTAAAGTGGTGGAAAAAAGAGGGCAAATAAATTAGAAGGTGAGTATCATTAAAGTATCAGAGATTGGGTCCTTAACCACGATTTGATTTGTATGGCAACACCTTCCAAAGCTGTAAAGTCTCGAATGAGGGCCACCTTCTATGATACAGGCGCATTCTCAAGTGACGCTAATCCAGTAATTATAGTACTTGTAGTAGCACTAATCCAGTAATTATAGTACTTTTAGGGGACATATCATCACAAAAAGCATTGCTTTAACGAACGCAAGCAGTTGCTTCTTTGGGTTTGGCCCCATCTCGATACACTTGAATTAGTCGAAGATGTAAGCTAGACTCATGGGCACCATTTACTCCTCACTACACTGGGTCGGCTTAGCAGCATCAATAGTTCCATCTTGGCTATTGAGTAGCCTATGGAGTAGCAAGAGAGCAAAGATAGTAAATTACGGATTGAGTCCTATTATAAAAGGATTACGATAAGTACTAATTCTTAAAGCGGGTTCTACAAACGATGCGCAGACAAAGAACAAAAAATTAACTAGTAATTAGAGCTATAGTCAATTAAGAAGAAGACATATGTGCTTAAGTGCAAGAATGTTCATTTAATGTAATTCGTGTAAATTTAGATGACCACGTCTCGAAGTGCCATTGTTTTTGGATAATACAAAATTCTGCCCTTCATATGAACATTAAAAAAGCTGAAACTTCTGGGGGCTTTCGAGGAGAAGCTGGGTGGCACAAACGGAAGGGGAAGTAATAGAATACGTGGTTAATTAGGAATATTAGGAGTCGAGCCAGCGAGAGCCTCGCGTGGACGCCCGTGGGCATGACACTTTATTGAGGTTGTGCTACGCAGGTCTGGGTTAGTACGCGCATCGAGATCAGTGGCGGGAGCAGAACGCTCGGGGTCGCTGGCTCACTTTGCGTTTCAATCATTTGCACCTCACCTTAGTTTTTTACACTGTTCTTCACTCACTTGTGCTGTTTTGTTCAGTGAGTTCCTGGCCCATCGTGTCGCATTCCTTAGCACTGTATTTGTCTGCGGATTATTTCACGCATATATTGCTGAATTGAATTAGGTAGTACTAGAGAACGAGGCCGTGATATTGGTGTTGGAGGTGGATGCTGTGCTCAAGGTGCTGTCGGTGGCCTCAACAGAAGATGGACGAGTGCAGGCACGTTGAAGTGTATTCAATGGAATGCAGCTTTTGAGTTTACANACGTTGAAGTGTATTTAATGGAATGCAGCTTTTGAGTTTAAATTGGCAAACGCATAGTCAATGGCTCAAAGCCTTACAATGTGAGCTGTAAAATTGGCACACATCAGTTGATGCGAATGGATAAACTTTGCGGACAGATATGAAGGCAATTTTAAATGCATTCTTTTTTACTTTGCAGGAAATCAGGCACTGATTCTAAATGTTGAGTAACTGAGAATAAGTCTTCTTTGAGTGTGAAGATGATCTGTGCTTAATAACAACGGTTATGTCCCGTGACATTCATCGGATTCGATGCAGCTTGCAGTNGTGGCGACGGTTATGTCCCGTGACTTTCATCGGATTCGATGCAGCTTGCAGTATTGTTTGGAAGGCCACTTAGCTAATTATCCTGCTGGTTCTAATCACGTGGTCAATGTGCCTCATATTGTTAACAACGATAGCACTTTTATTGCCACATAGGGTTAGCGTATTTGTTCCTGAGGCCTTAATAGCATGCAAAAGGTAGGCTGGGTTTTTCTTCAACGATTCTATTAACCTATGAAAAATTTATGGGATGGCATTTCGAGTAACTAGTTGGCCGCTGCACTCGACTGTTAGCCGTGCGGCTGTCCGCTGCATACTAAAGCGCTATTTACATTTTAAACGATTCCATAACAATCAACTTGAAAAATTTAATTAGGCATCATGAGCCTCGAATTCGAGTTTGGCATCAACCACAACATGGATTTTACCCCATGTATTTCACCGAAGTCATTTATGTCAATATGTTGTTTGCCTCATTAAGCAGGTTGAAGTCCACTTAGACACTCTTGTCTAAAACATGGACGAAGAATGTTTGATAGCTGAACCTTGTTTTGATTAGCATTCCTTTTAGGCTTGGGTCGGTAAAACTGCTCATTTCTGGTGTCTTAATAGAATCGGCATACACTCGAATTGACACAATTCATTCATACAAAATCCCATGCCCTTCAACACAGAGACTACTGCCTAAGCATAAAATAAGTGCTTTTACATCTCGGGAGCACCTTTCGTTGTCTCACAGTTGCTTTCTTTTGGATCGTCTGCCCGTTGGCAGGGATTCCATAACCACATCCATTAGCGCCAATTGAATAAGTGTTAATAACACCACGCAAACTTGTAAGCATTTTAACGTTCTTCAGGCAGCCGCCTATGTGAAATGATACCGACCTTCTTTATCCATGCACTATTTACCATTATGGCAGCAGTATACTTAACAGTAATGCAACAGACTCATTGTGCAGGTCGTCAAACACACCGACAACTACATTGCGCGTGCATTTTCAACTGGGAGAGAAATTCCTTCACATTCAGCTGTTTTGATCCGTGGAGTTTTCAAAAGTAAATAATGAGACCTTGGCCTGATGGTTTGTGGCCTAATGGTCATCCAAATATTCCATCTTATAAACTGGTCTGTATGTGGTCGTAACCCAATGTCTAATCGCAAATGCNTCAAAAGTAAATAATGAGACCTTGGCCTGATGGTTTGTGGCCTAATGGTCATCCAAATATTCCATCT
>LWMK02000554.1:15533-46389 GCA_001693075.2 Taenia saginata
TCTTTGCCAAGTTTGGCTACCATTTGCAATTTTCTGTTCAATCGTCACTGTCGTTGCTGCGTTCGACACCGATACAAAAGAGAACTAGCGAGTAAATCAGCGCCTTTGTTACAAATGCTAGATTCTGAAGCTTGTCGCCATCGTCAATGTTGGAATGGTCTACTTAAGGTAAGATTTTAATTCAAGGCCACCTTTGCTTTTACCTGATTTCTGCAAACTTCANTTTACCTGTTTTCTGCAAACTCCAACAACAATAGCAAGGAACACTACTACCTTGAATTAAGTCAAGGAAACCGGTACGGATTTTTTGCTTCCAAAACAGAAATGCACTTTGTCGCAATCATTTTTCGCCCAAAATCAAATTCCGCATAGCAAGAACCCTCAGCTATGAGCTGTTTCGAATTCTGCAAAAGTAATTATTCCACGCCCATGCATAATCATAGTCTTGACATTAAGACAACTGCGCTGTCTTATTGTGATCACTCACCCTCACCTTCTTATCCTGATATCTCACTTTCGATGAACACCTGTTGAATACTTCCAAATGGTAAGAACAAAGTAAGGTGAGATATGAGTAGAGAAGTTGGCGACTAAATTTAGTGATTGCTGTTGATTTATCGAAGTTGTGTTTTGCTGTTCATTCCTGATCGCATACCTAGGCCAATTGTTGCCCTAAACCAGGGAACACAATGGCGGGGGTCAGACCTCTCTATCAAAAGCGAAAGGACATGATTTTTTAGCTAAGAGCAGTAGAGAATTAGTTGAGAGGCAAAGGCATGATACTTTGAGAAGGGAAGGAGAAGAAGGCTCAGAGAGGTCATGGCCGGATGCTGTGGCACTGCGTCCCCTATTTCTTTTCCCCTTTCTTCCATATGTTCCTGGACCCCCTCGTCAATCCATTTCTTAGCCTTTTCAATCAGTAACTTCTTAGGGTCAGATATCACTTTCCTTCGCGTCGCTTTTCATTGGCTGAAACTCGTACGTCATGGTGTATCTGAGGGAGGCAGAAGAGAATGAGAAGGCCTGCTGGCACTAATGTGCCTTGATTAATATGCGCAACCCTTTTGAGATTGTCAACAGTTGATTTATTTTTCTGATGCTGGTTTGCAAGCTGCACGCCTTTTGGAAATTTAGGGACTTCTCTATTCCACCACAAGGTATCTGCCTCAACCCCAATGATGGTGAAAGTAATGGATACTGTTATCTCTACTGCAAATGCCACTACTAAGAGACCAGGCCACTTTCCACAGCCCCATCGCAGCCTAAAATTTTGTCTTCACGCATTCATTCATCATTCATATCCACATTCTCTTTGCCAAGTTTGGCTACCATTCGCAATTTTCTGTTTAATCGTCACTGTCGTTGCTGCGTTCGACACCGATACAGAAGAGAACTAGCGAGTAAATCAGCGCCTTTGTTACAAATGCTAGATTCTGAAGCTTGTCGCCATCGTCAATGTTGGAATGGTCTACTTAAGGTAAGATTTTGATTCAAGGCCACCTTTGCTTTTACCTGTTTTCTGCAAACTCCAACAACAATAGCAAGTAACACTACTACCTTGAATTAAGTCAAGGAAACCGGTACGGATTTTTTGCTTCCAAAACAGAAATGTACTTTGTCGCAATCATTTTTCGCCCAAAATCAAATTCCGCATAGCAAGAACTCTCAGCTATGAGCTGTTTCGGATTCCGCAAAAGTAATTATATCACGCCCATGCATAATCATAGTCTTGACATGGTGGTGCGTCGAAACGTAAAGTAATAGTAGTTTGCTATTTTACGCTTCCTCATTTAGTCAGTTTTGATAGTTTGGTAGAGGAGCAGTCCAGTATAACTCGATGGCATGTTCGACATTCGGTTAGGCGCAGAATGGGCACACAGATATTCGTTTCGGATTGATTGTCATAACCTCAGTGACAGCATCGCTCCTTAAATGGCATAATGAACGTGACTGAAAAGCTAGCCTCCGACTTAGGCTCAGGTGTCCACGCCGATTGGACAGCAGTTGGGTGGACATTGAGACACGGCTGAGGTGGCTACGCTCCAAAAACAAAGATTTGGGTCATGTATAAGGAGGGGTGATAACGAGAGGACCTTGTATGAGAAGCGATGACCCATATATAGCCTCAACATCGTGTTTACTAAAACAAGGCTACATCGTATTATAGAAATGAAAGCATGGAGACCAATTTGGGCAGCCCCAAAGCAAAAGAGCAGAATTCTACTTCAGAAACCTGCTACCTTCTTCACCACTTATTCAATTCAGCCAATTGTTGTCCACAGATTGGATGCAAATATTAGCCAGTTGAACAGTGCGCGAGCCTCGAACCATTCCAAAAGCAATAAGTAACCGCGAACAAGACAACTTTTATTTTTAAGAGAGTTGACGTCGCATCTTTACGCGCAAGTGGGACCTGAGGGAACTAACACGTCTCTCTAATAAGTTATTCAAAAACTGGGTTAAGCATGGGTCCACGTCAGGTTAGGGAAGAGCTTAACGCTTTGAGAGCCTCAAATGTATTCAAATATTCGTCACTGCTACTACTGATGAAGTTAATGGCATTTGGTTTCCCACCAATGCCCCTTTTGGAGATCGTGTAGTACCCGCCTGCTGCATTGCTTCTTCGCCACCACCCCAATCTCAGAAAGCTATTGCTGACGGACATTTAATTTGTGCATAAATTATTCACTTCTCGTAGCCTAAGTCACCTGCAAGCTGTTTGAGGAGCGGCAAGGAACGATGTGACAGACGCATGAACTGTGCCGCTAGACGTCAAATCCGCATCCTTTATGAATAATATCTTGTCATTATTTGATCCGTTGCACTTCCTTTAAGAGTATGAAGTTAAGTCACTGTGATGGCACACTACCATCCTTACTTGAAAACTTCATCAACCCAGACACAAACCAGCAACAATCGATGACCGCACTCTCACTGATTGGGCTCGAATGGGAGTTGCCAATTTTGGACAGCTCCATCATCTGACCGCTGCGTTGTGACGCCTGCCAACTACCGCCCTGTTAATGTCTGCGCAGCATGCCGACGACCGTCGGGCTGCCACAGAAGTGCCTGAAGGGCAGTCGCGTGTCAAAGTGCATTTTGGACATGTTTGCCAGACCTTTTTACTCAGTTGGATTTTGCATCCAAAATACCGATCCACAAAATGGAAAATACTTGTGAAAGAAAGCAGCAATCTTGAATCAATGCATCATTGTGTTGACTCGTGTGAAGCCCATGCTTTTGATTGAGGAGTTACCATCTAGTGACAATGGAAATTAACTTGTCATCCGCAAATGCATTTCTGAGGGCTCCAAGCCAATTTACGTGTCGAACGCGATTAAGATTTCTCAGGCATCCCACCGTAGTTACATGGATGCACTGTTGACTTATTTGATTGCTTTAGCAGTGGCACACAATCACTGATCGAAAGGGCGCTTCGATTCCCTCCTCTGCAGTGGATCGGACATTTGTCCAACTGTCTGACGCATCGGTTCATGGCATGATATGGGCATGGGTAATCGTGGGTATGGAAGTGTGCTATCTGTGCACGTGCAAGCAGTGGTGCACATTCCAACGACTGCGACGAATTGTCAAATGGCCGACGACGAGTGTGTAGGGAAGGGTATTGGTTTGAGGTATGGTCTTTAACACGGTCGATTCAATGCAGGTGTTTGTCCAGAAAACTGAGGTACGGAATCTGTTTCTGAAACGACAGCAGTCTCAGGAGACATTAGCAGCTGTGGAAGAAATAAGGTAGCCACTAAACACTTGTTTCATCCCTGTGGTGTTATTTGAATGCCAAAAACTTGGTCTACTTGATCCATCTGCCCTCGTTACCGACTATAACTTCATGATTGCAGCATTTACCTGCTCACTGACCCACACATAACCTTGCATTATCGGAGAGAACCGTTTAACGACAGCCACCTTGATGTGCGTAAGGCATCTGCAGTGTCATTGCCAAGCTGAATAAAAAGTTAAACTCGTACTCGAGCAAACAAAAACGAATATTTATTAAGAATTATAATAAAAGGCAGCACCACATTTCAACAACTTGCAATATTGTTGATTAATCAGTCAATAAGAGAGGGGTCGAGTGCTGAGAAATAACACATTTGAAACGCCAATTATCCAGGAGGGCTTGTTTTCCTCAAGCCCCGTGGGCGAGTCGGTACAGTTCCGCATGCAAGTTCAGAGATAACGGAAAGAGCAATAGAATGGGTGGTAGACACTGTAGCCACGAATATGTAGATACTGCGTTCTTTTCCTAAATGAAGTCATCAATAACGAGCAATCTCTCCTTGCTAGGAACGAGAACTTTGCAACAGGACTTACGGCAAGACTTGTTGACTCGAGTTTTCCTCCTTAGTCATGCACAAGACCTTTTGGTGATGTGTGCAATTCGCTGACCATTACTTCGTTGGACAAGAGAACTAAACATCGGGTGTTTCGGTCAGTATGCGTCAGGGATGAGCGCGTAATGCAGTATAACGTCGCAGATCTCTACAAAACCTGTTAAATAAAACAGCATTTTAGCAGCACCTACACTGATGAGACCTGTGCATTTAAGTATTTCTACTTAAGGTACACATGAAAACAATTACTGGCTTCGCGTTTAGCGGTTGTTGCTTGACTTCTACAGCGATAACTCATCCGATACAATCGAAAACGCAACGTTAATCTCAACCTTGCTATACAGGGTCTTCTCCTCTCTCTACTTCTTCCACTTGCATTTACTCTTCCATCCCCTTTTCTAAATTAGATCCACCACCGGCAACGCTGAGCACGTCATTGGATACTTTGGAAGTGAAAGGTGAAATTTTGCTAGCCCGCGATTCAACACACTTCCCACCCATCGCAGGCTGAAATTCCTCATTGAGATTGACAAAGTAGGGATGCAGAAGAGCTGGGTCGTGGATTACAAGCGCCTACAAGTGCCAAGCATATAAACGTTGCTACCGGAGCAGCTAAATTGATTCCTAAACAAACCGTAGCTGCAGTTTGAAATAGCAATGCATCCCAGAAAAAGGATTTGACAACGAGGAATGGTGAATAAACATTGCACTGTGACATCCACTCACATTTGTCAAATCAGGCCTCTTTGTATTACACATGATATCCCATAAACTTCGAAGCGAGTTCCCGTTTCCAGCGAAGCCATGGATAGTGAACCACACAATCCACCGAACGTCTTGCCCATGCCATAAGTCTTGCTCGTTAGTGATAGTTTAAGATTGGCGCTGTGCTCAGGAGTGGTTTTACCAAAAGCATGAATGTCATCGAGGTAGATTGTGCGTTTTGGGAAGAAGTCCAATTAGTGCTGTTGGCATCAGGCTTTGGAAGTTAGCCGGAGTGTTGCAGATTTCGAATGGCTTTATCTGAAACTCATAAAGCCCGTCTGCCTGTCTGTCCGCCCAAATTCCTGTAATATTGCACAGTCGTAGACTACTGCTGCTTTTCCCTATCAATGCAATTAGAGAGGCTCGCGGTGACTTAGGTGGCTTTATAACCTCCCCCTTGATCATCACTTTTACTAGCCAGCTCACCTCTGCCAAGAGAAGCGGCAGTATACGTCTGAGTGGTTACCGAATGGGTCTGACTTCACCAACCCTGTCTAATATATGCTCTACGATGTTTGTTTGCCCGAGATTCAGTCCTTGCCACAAGAACACCTCCGGTTACTTACTCAGCAATGAACGCGAATCCTTCCTCTTATTGTGGGTTACATGCGTTAACTGTGCGCATAGCTCATCTAAGTTGCTAATGGGGATAGCTGCAGCCTAAGTTAGAGCACTACAGATTTAGTCTGCATTGTTTTTCAGTGAGAAGCTGCTGAGCTTACTTCTTTGCGTTGCTGGGTCACATGGGTGCTTCTTGCGCAAATTGAAACCGCTTTAGCTTTGCGAATAAAATCAACGCCATGCAACAAGTCCTGAAGCATTTTTAACTAGACAATAAATTATGCCGTTTAGATAAATCTATTAGGAAATGGATGGGTAAAGGAAGGAAAAAAACTGAAGAACGCTTCACAGCAGCGCTGTGCAGAGCCATCCTACACAATCCACTTTCAATCATCATTTCTCCTTACACCCTATCTGCTTCCACTCTCCCGACTCTTCACCTTCCACCTCTGTTTCAATCATTCGTTTGGCTCTTTTGGGCAAGTATTCATTTTACTTTGCTCCTACCGAAGGAAAGCATGCATCAATATTGCCTTTCATAATGCAAGGTAACAATCTGTACAAGTGCAGGATTAGGGACGCATATTACAAAAACCACATCGTTAGCTTAATAGCAATCTGTAGTGGCAAGTCGGTGATGCAAATATTCTATTCATCGTAGACTCACCAGCATTGTTATTTAAATCAAAGTGCCAAAGAGGAAGAGCCGAAGACACTGCGTCTCCTCCGTTGCAACTTCCTCAATCATCGGAAAGCAGGTCTTCCATCTGATTCGCTTTTTGAGGGATTCCTTTGCTGTGCACTCGCATAGGCAACATGAATTATTGGGCAAACAGGAGACGAATCACGCCCATCTGATGTGAGACTTTGTGCCACTTTCGGTTGCCATATCTGCTTCAATCTGAGATGAGAGAAGAAGTAAAGGAGGCACAGGAGGAAAAAAGGTGATTAAATGTAGTGAAATAAGTCGGTGGATAATAAAGTGTTGGCAAAGTTTGGAGCTGAGATCAAGTAGGCAACCAACGAATGACCAGGATGGAACAATTGACTTGGTCGACTAGAAGGAAAAGCAGGAGAGGATGAGGTGACTGTACCTTCAAACCCACATTGACACATGCACACGCACGTATTCCCACCTATTTTGTGGGTTGGCAATTAAAGCGACTCTCCAAAAAGCCGAAAATAAAAGTGTGCATTGACACACACACACACACTAAAACTTGAGCAATCAGACAGGCAGGCACTGATGCATAGCAAAAGTTGAGCAGGTGGTCTAGGACGGCAAACGCACATTCTTACTCGTTATTGTTGAGCGCCAGGTCCAGCGATTCCCCATAAAGCGATAAAAGAATAACGTTGTTAGTTGAGCAGGTAGATAATACGATATTGAGCGTGGTAGGAGTTGAAGGGTAAACTCAGCGAAGATGAGTTGGATTGGGGCACAATAAAGGAGGCGTAGGCAGGAGGGCTCCTCTCTACACATTTCGAAGACGCCACCGGACCTGGTTTTGATGTATGGACTTTGATGCATAACATCTGCTGGAAAAAAGAGAAGGTCTTGATTCACACGTCACAAGTTTACGTTGGGTCGATTAGCCCTTGTGACTGCAGTGGTGGTAGTGAAGTGAGAGGAGAAATTTTCGCTTTACATGCATTGACTTAGCCCAAGGGACTGCAGTGATTGCGGGCAAAGACATAGACAATACTGCTTTTATAGTGCTGAACGAGCTCTTTAATTACGCACGGAGCTCTTAAGACTCCGTTTCTCTGCGGTCACCTACCAGTGTCTGATACAAACGACACTGTTTAATATGCTCTCAAACACCATAATCTACCTAAATCACATCTTCGTCTTTAACATAGGTCATCGAGAGCATGAAACCAAAACAAAACTAGTACTCCAATGCCTACAAAATAAAGGATAAAGTTTAAACCCAAAATTTTGTCACTTCCTTTAACTCTATGCTAATATCCTGGAATGCATCTTTTCATCCAATGGGTAGGTTTTTATTCACTAACGTTCAAAACCAGTGATAGCATAGCCAATACTATTTAATCAGATACTGCTCTACCACTCCTCTAGGTATGGCAATGGTCAGACACTTCAGCCACCAACTGGTAGCAAAGTGGATCAATCAGCTTGGAGTGCCCAAATGTGGCAACATTGATCAATGACCTATATTTGGAGGCCAACTTTTTACCGGGATCTCCGCAGCACTTACAACACTTGGACGCCCACAAGGCAAGAGATAGGTGGTCAGAACAAATGGCGCCTTCACGGAAGAAACACAGAATAATGACTGAGATTTAAGTCTCCGCATAAAGGGCTTTAGTCTACAAATCATCTGCTGTGTCACCGTTCAGGTAGCTTACGAGCAACAAGATGAGAGCATTTTTTCCATATTTTATATCCAAAGAGAAAGTAGCCAACATTAATGCTGAAAAGTACGTACTTCGTCTAAAAGAGGTAAAAGAAATGCTTTAGGCATCGCACGGAAGCACTTAGAGATGTCTTACGGTACACAGAATAAATGGTATTACTACATTTTGATCGTAAAAGTCGCCAAGAATGCGGAGGACTTGCATAGTTGAATAGACCAATATCTAGATGGAAGACTGGATGTAACAACGGATGCATAGTTGATCAGAATGAGTGATTTAGTCTTACATTTATGTCTACTAACAGAACGTTTTCCTCAACTAAGGTTTTGTGGAAACTCAAACTCTCCTTCTTCATATGCATCCGTACCGGAAACGGAAGGTAGCAAGGACCAGTAACACGGATTCAAGCATAAACGCTCAAAAAAGCGCTTTTAAGACCGTAGGACAAGGCCTTCTATCAGTAAGAGGCCTACCAATTCCCTTGTTTACTAATTATTCGTTAAACACTCCCGCACAATCATTGCTTAAACATTGGCAATCGTGGGGACATTAATAAGTCACATTGGTGGTCATCCTCATGTATTGCATTTCTTCACCCCGTTCTCCTTGCACTGAAACAAGCATTTGCGATTGGGGTAACGGGTTACGATCGCATGCAGATCAGTTGATGAGATAGAACATTTGGATGGTCCTAGGCCATGAATCGTTAGGCTAAGGTTCCACCACTTACTCCTGAACGCTACATGGATTATGAAGACTGAATGGAAAGGAATTCCTTCCATAGGTGCAACAGCACACTCAGTACGGTCGTTGGTATGTTTGAAGGCCCGCATGATGAGCCCGTTGCACTGTTGTCTAGCAAACTGTTGCCATAGTGATAAATAATATATGGATAAAGAAAAGTCTGCATCATTTTAGGTAATCAAATGCCCGAGAAACGTTAAAGCGGTTGCACCCTTACGTGCTGTTAACAGTATTTATTCAATTGGCGCTAATAGATATGTTGGTGAAATCTCTGCCCATAGGCAGCCGATCCCATAAAAAGCAATTGAGACAACAAAAAGGTGCCTACTCCTCGTTTTCCCTTGTACCATCTTCTTCTGCTTCTTCTCCCTTACTTAAATTGCGCATGTCAATTTGATGCTCTCACATATAGCATTCAGTGTAAACCACGTTAAAGGGGTAAACTTCGATTTGCCTCTTCGAGTGTGCCATTCGAAAATTCAAATTTCTTCACGTTTCACTTAGTCACATTGGTAGATGAGCTGGTAAGTGAATCACTTTGGGAATGGATAGGAAATGGAAGGGAAGAAATAAAGAGCGCTACGCAGCAGCACTATGCAGGATCATTCGCGTTATTCATTTTCAATCTTTGTTACGCCTTTCTCACACTCTCTGCTTCCATTCCTACAAATTCTCACCTCTCCACCTCTATCTCAATCATTCCTTTGACTCATTTGGTCAAACATTCATGGTACTTCGCTCCTAACGAAGAATGCTATGTACCACAATTGCCTATTGTAATGCAAGGTAACAATTTGTCCGACCATAGGATTAGGGATATGCACCAAAAACACCCTTCCTTTTGCCCCATAGCAATCTGTAATGGCAAGTCACCCAGTCCTGTAATGCTTGTTTTCAAGGTGACTCAAATAATCTCTATATTACTCCCCTATCCAACATTGTTACTCAACTCGAAGTGCCAAGGAGGAGAAGCTAAAGGCATTGCAGTCCTTCCATTGCAAATTCCGTAATCGTGTAAAAGTAGGTGTTCAATCTGGTTCGATTTTTCATGGGTACCTTTGTTGTGCACCTGCGTAGACTACATGAAATAGCGGCGACACAGGAGACAAATTGCCTCATCTGACGTGAGACTTTTGCCAACCCTATTTGCCCTGTCCACTTCAATCTGAGATAAGGGAGGCAGTAGAGAAGCCACGGGAGGAAAGAAGTTATAAAATGTAGTGAAGTAAGTCAGTGGGTGATGGGGTGTTAGCCAAGTGTGGAGTTACGATCAAATGGGCAACCAACGAACGACCAGGATGAAATAGTCAATTTGGAAGCACAAGAATACACTCTCACCTGTTTTTGTGGGACCCCAATTAAGGCGACTTCCTTAAAGGACGAAAATGAAACTGGGCAATGACGCACACACAAAAACTTGGACAAGCAGACAGATAGGCGCAGATACACAGTAAAAGCAAAGCAGGTGGTGTGGGACGGAAAGCACGCCTTTTTGCTCGTTATTGTGGAGTGCCAGGTAGAGAGAACCCCTACAAAGCGGTAAAAAGAAATAAGCGCAAAGGCAAGCAGGTAAGTAATGCGATATTGAGCGTAGTAGGAGATGAAGGGGACACTCAGCAAAGATGTGTTTGATTGGGGCATTAGAAAAGAGGCGGAGGCAGGAGAGCTTTTCTTCGCGCATTTCGAAGGCGTCATCATACCCAGTTCCTATGTGTGTACCCTGATCCATAATGTCTGCGAAAAAGAAAAAGAAGGCCTTATATCACATGGTATAGTTTTGTGTTGAGTTGATTAGCTCGTGTGACTGCAGTAATAATAGTGAAGTTGGAGGAAAAATTTTGTTTTACATGGATTGATTTAGGCCATGTAACTGCAGTGAAGTTGGGAGCAGGCAGGGGTGAATTGGCTTTTATGGTGCCGAACGGGCTTCTTATCTACGTACGGAACTCTCCTGACTCCATTTCTCCGCGGTCATCCACCATTGTCTGATACAGGCGACACTGTTTGGTCTGCTCTCAAACACTGTACGGTATGCCTTAATCACTTCTTTCACCTACAGGAGAGATATTCGGAAGCATAAAACGAACATAATACTAGTGCCATAACGCCTGCAAAATGAAAATATTGATCTACAAGCTCGAAGCTTTGCCGCTTACTTTGGCTCCATTTTAACCTCCTGCAACACATCTTCTCATCCGATGGCTAGGTTTATAGCAAGGACCGTTCAAAACACGATAACAGCCAACACCTTTCAATTAAATGCAGCTTCACCACTTCTCTAGGTATGGCATTGGTCAACCCCTTCAACCACCACCTAACGGCAGAGTGGACCTATCAGAATGGATTGTCCGAATTGGCCCATATTGATCAGCTCTTAATTTTGAAAGCCGACATTTTGCTTAACTATGCAAGATCTTCGGGACCTCTGCAGCACGTAAAACAACTGGACATCTACAAGGCGACAGATAGGTAGAAAGGTCAAATAGTACCCTCTTCAAGTTAATAAAAACGTTCACAAAAGAAGCACAGTGGTATTTCACTGTTCAGAAAGCTCGCAGGTCACAAAATGAGAGCATCCACCCATATTTTTCCATCAAACGAGGAAGTAGCTACCGATATTGCCCTAAAGTACGCACTGCACCCCAAAGAAGCACAAGAAAAACTTCAAACATCGCAAGTAGGCACTTACAGATGTCATATGCCGTTTAGAAAAAATGGTAGGAAAGGCACGGTTGAAATAACGCCTACTGCGAAGGAGACCGTGTATTTTAATACACCACAAGCAAATCTGGATCAGCGCTGTCTGTAAAAGTCTCCAAGAATGCAGAGGATATGCATAAGTGAAGAGATAATATCTGGATGGGAGACTGGATGCATCAATGGACAAATAATCGACCAGAACGAGTGATTTAGTCTTTGTTTTATGTCGACATAGGAATCGTATTCCCAAAGTAAAGCTTTGTGAAACCTCAAATTCGCCTTCCTGATATGCATCCGCACCGAATGCGGAAAGCAATATTGACCAGCTTTACTGATTTGAAAGTGGACGTCCAAGAAACTCTTTCAAGACCGTAAGACAAGACATGCTTTAAGTAAGAGGCATGCCACTTTCATTTACCGGTAATTATTTTGAAAACTCCCGCAGCTTTGCTGCTTAAGCAGTAGCAATCGTGGGGCTATTAATAAATTGTATTGGTGGTCATCCCCACGGAGTGTCCCTCTTCACCTCGTTCTCCTTGCAAGAAAACAAGCATTTGCGATTGAAACGTTAGGTCACAATTGTATGCAGATCAGTTGATGAGATAGAGCACTTGGATGATCCTTAGGCCACAAATCGTTATGCTAAGGCCTCACTGCTTACTTTTGAAGGCTGTACGGAGCACAATAACTGAATGTGAAGCAATTCCTTCCATAGGTGAAATTGCGCACACAATATAGTTGTCGATGTGTTTGAAGACCTGGATAATGAGCTCATTGCCTCACTGTTAAGCATACTATAGCCACAATGGTAACTAATGCATAAATAAAGAGAAGTCGGTATCGTTTTGGGTGGATGGCTGCCTGAGAAACGTTGAATCAGCCACAAATTTGCGCGAAGTTAACAACGCTTATTTAACTGGCGCTAATAGATGTGTCTATGGAATCGCTGCTAACAGGCAGACGATCCTATAGAAAGTAATTGAGGGACAATAAAATGGGTACTTCTGGGATGCAAAAGCATTTATGCACTGCTCAAGCAGCAGTCTCTGTGTTAAAGAACCTAGGATCTTCGATGAATGGCATTGTCAATTCTAGCGTACGCTGGTTCTAATGAGACACCAGAAATGAGCAGTTTTACCAATCCTAGCCTAAAAGGAATGCTAACTTAAAGAAGGTCTGGCTGTCGAGGGTGCTTCGTCGGTCTTTTTGATTAAGGTGTTTAACCTAGCTTCAATCCGCTTTCATGGTTTAAACAACTTATTGGCAGAATTGACTTAGATGAAATACATGGCATAAAATCTATGTTGTGAGTGGTGCAAAACTGGAAATTGAGGTTTAAGATGACTAACCAGACTTTCTGAGTTGATTTTCACAGGATGGTCAAAAATGTCTTTTCCCCTAGGCAATTATTTAGACGTTCGTGTGAGCGCTTCAGTAACAGTGGATGACCACACTGCTAATGATCGTGTGCAGCTGACGCCCCAATTACTCAAAAGGCCACCTCATGAATTCTTCATAAGATAATAGAATAATTAAAGGAAACTCCAGCCTACCTTTTGCATTTTATTGGGGTTTTAGGAGCCAACATGCTAACCTTACATGACACTGACAGTATTATTGATGTTAGCTATATGAGGCACGTGGTCCACGTGAATAGAACCAGCAGGATAATTAGTTACCTGACCTTCAAAACAATGCTGCAAGCTGCATCAAAATCCGATGAATGCCACAGCACATACTCATTACCACTAATCGCATATGGTCCCACATGCGATTAAGACATTGATAATTACTTTGCATTTTGAATCAGTGCCTGATTTCCAGTGAAGCTAAAAAGGGCATTTGAAATTGCCTTACATCTATCCACAAGGTCTATCCATTTATATCAATTGATATGTACCAATTCTACAGCTCACGTTGCAAGGCTTCGAACCATTGACTAAGCATTTGTCGATGTAAACTAGAAATCTGCATTCTACTAAATGCAACTTAAAGTGCTTGCAATCATTCATCTTCTGTTGGGGCCACCGATGGCACCTTGAGCACAGCATCCACCTTCAACACCACCTTCACGAACTCTTCCTCTGGTACTACCTTATTCAATTCAGTAATTTATATGTGAAATAATTCACAGTCAAATGCAGTGCGAAGGAAAATGACAAGATGGGATGGGAACGCACCGTACGAAATAGCACGAGTGGAGAAAAGTGTAGAAGAATGAAGAATTACATGCGGAACTAAAGTAAAGTGCGGATTATTGTAGCATGACAAAGTAAGCCAGCGACTCCAAGCGTTCTGCTTTCGCCACGAGAGTGCGTACTAACCCAGACCGGCGTAGCATGACCTCAGTGGGGCGTCACACCCACGGACGTCTACGCGAGGCTTTCGCCGGCCTTTACCACTCCTCCACTAAACACCACACGACTCCTAGCTTTCCTACCTAACTGCATATGCTATTACTTCCTTTTCGCCTTTACTACTCGAGCTTCTCCCCAAAAATCCCCAACAATTTCAGCTTCTTTAATATTCATATGTCGTTAACAATCATATTCCATCCACAAATTAGAAAGCATTGATTCCCACAACCGCAAATGTGCATTTCAGTGCATCGTACTTCACTAAACACCGTTCTTTTGCAATTATCGTGGGAAATCCCACGAAGTACACCAAAGAAAAGCCCTTCCGCCTACACATACGTGTCTTTCTTTCTCTCAGTTGACGATAAGCTTTAAGTGATCGTCGATTTCTTATTGGCTGACTCCTAACTTTTCTACCTAACTGCATATGCTATTACCTTCTTTTCGCCTTTACTACTCGAGCTTGTCCCCAAAAAATCCCTAACAGTTTCAGCTTCTTTAATATTCATATGTCGTTAATCAGCTTCTTTAATATTCATATGTCGTTAACGAGCATATTCCATCTACAAATTAGAAAGCATTGGTTCCTACACATACGTGTCTTTCCTTCTCTCAGTTGACGGTAACCTTTAAGTGATCGTCGACTTCTTATTGGCTGTCTGTGTACCATTTTTTGAATCAGCTTCGCGAATTGGCGCATATCGCAACCTTGTTCAATAGGGCTCATTCTACTCATTCCCTTCGCCCTCTGCATGCCACTGATGACAAAGGTGTAATTAGTGATGTTGCTAAATCGATTCAGGATAATGGAGAGATAATTGCTGCTCATAAGTCTAGCTCACGTCTTCGACTAATTTAAGTGCATCGGGATGTGGCCATGCAAAAATAAGTGGCCGAATGCGTTCACTGAAGCGATGCCAACTAAGAAGGAAAGAGTAGATCGTCTGCACTCTCCGTTCCGATAGGTCTACCGCAAATACTACTGCATTAGCGTCACTTGCAAATGCACTTGCACTATGGAAGTTGTTCCACATTTGAGATTCAATAGCCATTGCATGGTTTCGCCACATAAATCAAACCGTGGCTAAAGACCAATTCTACAACACTTTAATCGTTTCAAAGCGATTGGGACAATAAGTTCTTTACGCCTAGAGTGACACCTACAAGTTCATTTTCAAAAAAAACAGGGCGTTACACAGACACATCATCTTTTGATCGCCATTCCTAGTGCTACTCTTGATGATTACATTTAGCTATGCTGTGAGGTGATTTCCCTTCTCCTACACTTGCGTAGGCTTCATCCTCGTAGCCAAGCAGCAAAACACCTTCTAGGGTCGAATCTTATTGAATGGATGGTTGTCGGCTGACCACGGCGTCGTGCATCGCATACGAGGCTGTTTGAGTGTGAGGGAACCTTAACTGCATGGAAGGGGTCTCCACTCAATGGTGGTGAAATTTACGATGAGCTCCATGTGGAGCAGTCGGTCTGCATAATTGGACGAGATCTCATTTGTGGTAGATCGTGAGTGATTGCACCTATCTTAATACTGCTTTTTTACCATAAGACATTTGTGAGTGCCCCTGGGCAATATTAAACCCCTTTCTTATGCCTTCTTCCAGACGCATTAAGTGCGCCGAGTTGTTATCTATTGCCATTTCCCTACTTAATGGGACGATATCGGATAAGATGCTCATTTCGTGGCCTGTCAGCATCTTGAGCGAAGAAACAACAGTTGATGCGTGGCCTGTAGCCCCATATGCACGAACAGTGTGTCTTGGGCCCAAAACCCCATCTTCAGACAGTTTGTCATCAAGCGAATGCCCAGGCGTCGTGCATGTATTTGCGACTTTCGAAGGTCCTGTGTAGCATAGCAAAGAGTCGGCTTTTGAGATTGGGCCCTTGGTCGCTACAGACTGATTCAGGCACTCCGTGTTGACAGATCCACTGATTAGTAAAACTTGATGTAACCGTTTTAGCGTCTTGTGACTTCATGCGCTCTGCTTTGGCTACTTTTTGCTGCAGTCAACCATAACCAGAATGTGTCAATATTCCTTCTCACTACGTGGTAGTGGTCCTATGATATCTATATCCACTCTTTAGCCTGGAAACGTCGTAGGCATGTGTTATAGAGGTGCGATCGCTGTAAACTGAGGCTTCTTGAAACCGCTGCAAGTGATAAAGATCTGACAGAAGTCTACCACATCTGGGGTAAATGAGGGCCACCAGTATCGTTTGCTCGAGGCCTGAACCACCTTTTCTTGCCTACATGAATAAATTGCTCATGCAACTCTTAAGTGACTGTTCGAATTAACGAATCTGGGACCATTAAGCATGCGGAAGGCGTAGCACATTCTTGGTACCATACAACCTTATGGCCTAGGGACATTTTCTACCACTGCTGCCATTTCTACCTGGCAGTCTTGCAAAACGAGTTCATTTCCTCCTCTGCGGGTTCATACGAGGATTCCAGAAACCTCTTGTTTGCTAGACCCATATCAGGGTCATACGCTGCGTGCTTCTCTAATGGTGATTAGTGAATGTGCTCAAAAGTAGTGCACTCAATATGCCGCAACACCTTTATGCCGAGAGAGGTCTCTGGGATAATGCGTTATGCGTTGCATGCATGCCTAATGATCTGTTCTCAATGTCAAGTAGTGTTTAAAGCGCTGAACCACTGCGCGTGTGGCGAACAAATTGCATTTCCTTGCACCGTTCTGCCTCATTTTTATGTTAAGTCTGGTACTGGTGTAAGCGATGGCATGTTCTCCCCTTATTTGTCTTGTTGTAGAAGCGCACTGACGTCTGTTTCTAATAAAAGATGTGGTGTGTTGTTCTCGAATTTAAGTAAGACTAGAATCGGAGTCGTGCAGAGCGCTTTTTCATGTTTGCCTTCCCACTTGGTAACCTTTTCACCTGCTTCCCAGTTAGCTTGCGCAGACGAGTTGTTCAGACACTTACTCAACAATGAGTGCAGCTCCGTTCTCTCACCGTTAGTGATTTACATTAATTGGGAGCGAAGCTCATCCGAGTTGTTGATGGGATTAGCGGCAGCCTCAAAATGACACCACAGATTACCTCTAAGTTCTTGTTCGGTTAAAGATCAAATGTGTTTACTTCCCTGCCATGCTGCAAAAAGCAGAACCGCATAGGTGTTACGAGGGAAGTCAAGGCCAAGTGTCACATTGCAAGCTAATTTTGGGCATAGAACAAATTGTGTTGGCCAGGTCTTTGCCATAGTGAGACCTCAACGATATTTTTCCTTTTACCGCCATCTTCCTCCTTCTACTAAGAGTAGTTTTATAGAGAAGTGACCTGTGCAAATCTTGCTGTGCAGGTTTGGGAAGGCTTAAGGCTGCACTATTGACTTGGCTGCATCCTATTCAAGAAGAGAGCTACAGGCACATCGCTCTGGCTTGTTAGCTGAGCATTTTGATGTAAAAAATCATTTGCTAGACAGAATATCCTATCACCAAGTCAACATTCGGACTCACTTTTAATTATTTGGCATTTCCCCATTTACTATGCTAAGGTTGGCTTAGAATTTGTAAGAGTTATTTTTGTTCCGCGCATACTGGATGATACAAAGAAAAGAGATTTGCTAAACATTTAAGGAGCAAAGATCTTACATCATAACTACTGATCCGATTTCTTACATCATAATCGTTCGCACCCTTCTACGCTTTTTCTTACTGTCCCAATTCACCTGTCCTTTTTATCGCAGTCGGGTTACATTACATTTCACCTTTGCATATGCACCCATGATCAGTGACTTGACACTGTATTTTTAGATACCATCTGCTATGCAATGAAGTACCATGTCACCCATAGCTAGACACTGTATTTTTAGATACCATCTGCTATGCAATGAAGTACCATGTCACCCAATCTGCTATGCAATGAAGTACCATGTCACCCATAGCTAGTGCGAATGATAGCAAGTTATGGCGCACAACTCACATGGTCTAGATACCGGCTAATGTTGCACTTAAATTATGAATGAGCGCTAGAATGTGCTTTACGAGGCACACGCGTCTCTGTGGCAACGCAACGGGGAGGCTGGAACTTGATGTAGCATGCCTCTACTTTTAGTGTATATCTCCGTTTAACAAATATAATCGGAGTTGTAAGCATCCATCAGCTCCATCGCCACTGTTAGTTCCCCTATGACTTAGATTTACTTTACCGGCATTCAGTCGGCTGCTAAGTTTTACATTCGGTGGACAATTTGACTAACTGCTTGATTGCCTCTGTTCACATTTCATGATGACCACTTGTGTGCAGGGTGAATGTGCTTTACGAGGCACACGCGTCTCTGTGGCAACGCAACGGGGAGGCTGGAACTTGATGTAGCATGCCTCTACTCTTAGTGTATATCTCCGTTTAACAAATATAATCGGAGTTGTATTTGAGTAAAAATGTGTTTGCTCGAAAACACAATCCCCAGCACAAACACGTTTGATTCTCGAACCTGTTTGCGCCTACCACAATGATTGGCTAAGCCCACAATGAATTAAGAGATCTTTATTTCCATGAGAGACAACCAGTTCAAGTTTTCAGTAGTAGGCTTCATTCCATATCCATTGTCATAATTTCCTGTCCTCTAATCTGGTGACTGCAATCAAACAAATATGCTAACGTAAGTTTTGTGTCTCACTTGGTGGCATCACCTTCTTACCTCCTTCCACACATTTGCTGCAATCAAATCACACGAACAGTTGGTCCACAGCGAATATGCGCACTTACCACTGCTTAAATTACCTCCACGCACGCTGATTTGCCTTGCCGAAACTGATCAGCGATTTNAGGCTTCATTCCATATCCATTGTCACAATTTCCTATCCTCTAATCTGGTGACTGCAATCAAACAAGTATGCTAACGTGAGTTTTGTGTCCCACTTGGTGGCATCACCTTCTTACCTATTTCCACACATTTGCTGCAATTAATCACACGAACAGTTGGTCCACAGCGATTACGCGCACCTACCACTGCTTAAATTACCACCACGCACGCTGATTTGCCTTGCCGAAACTGATCAGCGATTTTTCAAACAAATTCAACTTTCCATCCTCCATACATTGTGTAGTCACCGCAGCTGGCATTGAGTTCTGTGCGACCTTAGTGCTTACCTTAATTTCGTTTCTCTACTTCCATAGGATAGTAGCGATTCCATAGCCAGCAAATCCATTTGTAGTGTGAAGAGCAGCTTTACCACTCAGCGCTTGAATCCACAGACACTTTACCGGGCCTAATTAGACCTGTTAATGAAAGAAGAGTGATCACATGAAAATCTTCTATTTGCGTTGAGCAGCCTAAACAGAAATATTTGGTCTCCAATCCAAATTATTTTATAACACACGCCTATTATTTTTATGACCCAAACCAAAATGCAGCGTTGAACTGAATTAAGCTGCTTTATTATCCCTCATCTTATACTGCGGTTAATGAAACAGGTTTAATTGATTTAAACGAATCTCCTTTTAGGAAACATTTTAAAGTGCAAGAATATGCTAGATTTGTTACGATTATGCCCAATGTGCAACTATCTCGTCAAAATCAAAGTCGGAAAGCTTCATCGCTCTTGCGCATAAGTCTTAAGGCACCTCCTCTTTAGATTTGAATAGCAACACCAATTCTGTGCAAATTTCAAGCAGTCTACTTAAGCGCAGGTGAACTGTTTTCAGAGGAACCGTCTGGGTCAAGGAACGTTGGATCATGCTTTACATTCAGAAGTCATTATTATTTTATTACCCAGCATTAGTACTCTCGAGGAGCAGCAATGAAATAAAATAAATGCAGGAAGTATTTGTGTCGGATACTTAGCCCGAAAATCGAAAATCCTTCTAAGCAATCAAAGAAATATGAGAAGGAAATTTGTGACTGATGCTGCAAACAAATTTTGACTCGGGGTTACCAGCACCATTTTTTGGCAAGTTTCTGGCTGCACAGATGCTCAAATGCAATCAGCTGATGCTACCAGGTGTTCTGCTGCAAATTACAGTCGATCTACTTGCGGCACCAACGTTCAGTCAATCCATCTCGCATTGTGTGGAAAGATCTTGGAGGATATTCTCATGGATTTAACAAATACGTGTCAAAATCATAATAAATATTGATGAATTGTCTGCTCAAAATAGTCAGCAGAGGGATCCCTATTTTAGGTTTGATTAGATGCATGATGATCCAGTGGATATAAAGTGGATGATGTTCGCAAGTACCCACAGCGCGCTTCATCTTCTCCCATATCTATTAAAGCAAAAGCTGTACTTTTAGCTCTGCATTAATTGAGCTTGTGCAAAATGCCAAAACCGGGATGTGGTGGGGAGCCGTTTGTGAGATTTATGCACACTGGATCCATAAGTGCCAAAGTAGCATCTTTGCAAAGGACGTTTGATTCAAATTGAGAATCTTGGAAGTAGACAGAGGTACCGAGTTAGTTCCGCAAGACGCGCCATCTATATCCGTGTATAATGCTCGTGGATCACAAAAAATAACTAAACCTCACTTAGAATCAAGCTGGATCATATGCTGCTTATCCAAGGTCGGGTGCTACATTCTGCGGTTGGATGGAGAATCATCATTGCAGGAGTATTCGCTGACGTATCCATGACCACCTTTAAAACGCGCACAGTTTGTTATCATGGCAGAACGTTTCATCGCGGTTTTGTGAAGTGGGTACTTACGATTTAACTTTGTCTTTTGCAGGAGACTATGTTACCACATATCCAGCGCAATGAACAGCAATGTAGCATTACTGAGGCATCATTCTCTAAAAATTAGATTTTGACTGCTTCACTTCTAACGACTTACGCCTTGATTGCCTCCAGAATGGTCCCACGTTCATGGCACTATTGCGTTTCCGTGCTGGTGGGCAGAATCCTCTTGGCAACAGCTTCCTTCCTCCTCCTTTTATAAAACTTGACTACTTCACTTCTAACGACTTACGCTTTGCTTGCCTCCAGAATGGTCCCACGTTCATGGCACTATTGCGTTTCCATGCTGGTGGGCAGAGCCCTCTTGGCAACAGCTTCTTTCCTCCTCCTTTTATAAAACTTGGGACAGGCAGCTCAGAGGGCATTGACGACATGTACCCACCGCCACCCGCCTTCGCAGGTCCCACACCGCCCCACCAACAGCAGCCATTGGGGGACGGTGGCGGTTTTGGGGCTGTCACTCAACCTACCTATTATCTCCCACCCACATTTCAACAGCAGCTACCTCTCACCTGCTCCCGCCGATGTAGTCCACGAGTTGTTGTATGATTGTGAGGACACTGTTTTTGGCTTTCGTTGGGACAAATGTCAGCACCGTTGGTTTTCTTCAGACTCTCTTATTCCTTACCTATACTTCGGCTCTGTGTACTTCATGTTCACTTCACTACTTCACAGTTCCTTTCTTTCCCATACTTACGAATTGTGAAAGATACCGCTATTTCCACTAATACCAGTATAGTAGTTTCCATTATTTACCCTTTCTGAAGCATTGGAAAGACATTTGCCAGGACTCTGATTCCAGCGTAAGTGAGGCTAGAAGATGTAGGAATTCATTTGTCTGCCTGTAATTTGTAAGACTTTCAAGACTCATAAATGTGCTGATTTCAAGCATTAGTTATTAAGACTTTTTATCTAAGAGAATATGCTTGGTTTCCAGTGTGAGTTCATGCACTTATTTTGCATAATAAAAATTGCTTGAACGTGTGTTTCGTTTAAATCAAGGGAAGTACAAACGCAGCCTTTTGCCTACATGCAGACAAAATGATTCGACCGAGTTTTGTAAGATAACCTTAAGACTAGGCTAAAACGGCTTGCTGAGGTCTTGGGCTAACTAGGTCTGACGGTGCCAATCAGACGCAAGGTGTTGTCACTAATACTGCATGGGGAAAACTGCCCAAACATTAGCTGATGTGCCAAGCCCTATTATGCTTTCGTTCGTAGCAGATTATCAAGTTTCAAATAAACGAGTAAAGGCAAACATGAGCTTTCCGACGCCAAATTTATCCAATTCCAAGGTTCCATTCACTAGCTTTTGCCACTGTTAAATGAATGAGCCGAAGCAAAGCAAAGAAACAAATTTATGTTCTGAAGGCGAAACCTTTCGCCAACAGGAAAGAACGCCATCGTGGTGCAACTATTTCATGAAGCGATGTTTGTGTACGCGTGTGTTATGGATCCCCTCCAGCTTAGCGGCTGACAAGTGAGTCATTGAATTGTCTTCGCCGCTTATATCTTGGTTACTAATTGATATTGATCCCAAATCGTTTGCTAATCCAGTCGAAGCGTACCAAAATTGACTACTGCCGNGCTGGAAGCGAGAAAGCATAATTTTAGTACGTAAGTTCTAAAGCGAATATTGATTTCGCCAAAACTTCATTCCTGGTGCAAGGGAGCCAGTAAACACAATGATATGGGAAAGTAACAACCTAAATCACTTTAGCATGGACATCCATGGGCCAGAACAAGATAAAACAGCATTTTGACAAACAAGGTAATTTCTGCACCAATATTATTCAGACTCTCTTATTCCTTACCTATACTTCAGCTCTGTGTACTTNGCTACCTCTCACCTGCTCCCGCCGATGTAGTCCACGAGTTGTTGTATGATTGTGAGGACACTGTTTTGTGCTTTCGTTGGGACAAATGTCAGCACCGTTGGTTTTCTTCAGACTCTCTTATTCCTTACCTATACTTCGGCTCTGTGTACTTCATGTTCACTTCACTACTTCACAGTTCCTTTCTTTCCCATACTTACGAATTGTGAAAGATACCGCTATTTCCATTAATNGAATTGTGAAAGATACCGTCATTTCCACTGATACCAGTATAGTAGTTTCCATTATTTGCTCTTTCTGGAGCATTGGAAAGACATTTGCCAGGACTCTGATTCCAGCGTAAGTGAGGCTAGAAGATGTGGGAATTCATTTGTCTGCCTGCAATTTGTAAGACTTTCAAGACTAAAAAATGTGCTGATTTCAAGCATTAGCTATTAAGACTTTTTATCTAAGAGAATATGCTTGGTTTCCAGTGTGAGTTCATGCACTTATTTTGCATAATAAAAATTGCTTGAACGTGTGTTTCGTTTAAATCAAGGGAAGTACAAACGCAGCCTTTTGCCTACATGCAGACAAAATGATTCGACCGAGTTTTGTAAGATAACCTTAAGACTAGGCTAAAACGGCTTGCTGAGGTCTTGGGCTAACTAGGTCTGACGGTGCCAATCAGACGCAAGGTGTTGTCACTAATACTGCATGGGGAAAACTGCCCAAACATTAGCTGATGTGCCAAGCCCTATTATGCTTTCGTTCGTAGCAGATTATCAAGTTTCAAATAAACGAGTAAAGGCAAACATGAGCTTTCCGACGCCAAATTTATCCAATTCCAAGGTTCCATTCACTAGCTTTTGCCACTGTTAAATGAATGAGCCGAAGCAAAGCAAAGAAACAAATTTATGTTCTGAAGGCGAAACCTTTCGCCAACAGGGAAGAACGCCATCGTGGTGCAACTATTTCATGAAGCGATGTTTGTGTACGCGTGTGTTATGGATCCCCTCCAGCTCAGCGGCTGACAAGTGAGTCATTGAATTGTCTTCGACACTTGTACCTTGGTTACTAATTGATATTGATCCTAAATCGTTTGCTAATCCAGTCGAAGCGTACCAAAATTTACTACTGCTGATCTGACAAACTGAGCAAGAGATCGGTGTTAGCTAAAAAATGGCCACAAAATGGTTTTTCTGGGAGTAGAGGCTTTCACAGCGCCCTAGATCCAGTGGCTGGAAGCAAGAAAGCATAATCTTAGTACGTAAGTTCCAAAGCGAATATTGATTTTGCCAAAACTTCATGCCTGGTGCAAGGGAGCCAGTAAACACAATGATATGGAAAAGTAATAACCTAAATCACTTTAGTATGGACATCCACGGGCCAGCACAAGATAAAGCACAGCAGTCTGGCAAGCGTTTTAATTTCTGCACCAATATTTAGTGTAAAATTAGCTTCGACTAGTTGCTGTTCATTGTAGGGTCATTACTATGAGTTGGAGTGGTTGCGCAAGGTGATGCAATTGGACACACCAATAGTGACCAGAGTGCGTGCTCAACAAAATTTCTACTCACACAGTAGAACTGTTCATTAACCATTCAGAGTTGAGTCAATTGACACCTCCATTTTTCCTACATTTTCTCTCGAACCCTTACCCTACATGGGATCTGACACGCTGCATATGAATCTTGAGAAATAAAAATCCTACGCCACTCCCAGAATACTTGAGCGCAAGCACGAGGCAAGACCAGAGTGCCAATTGAGAGCATCCTTTTGTTTCTTCCTGTAGGAACGTTTAAGAACCTTCGCAGAATCAGGAATGTTTAAACTTTTTTAGTTGGACTTTGAGAACTTGCAAAGGAGATTATGCTCACATCATAAGTTTGTGCCATCCCTTGTGAAAATCTTACGAATCGCCTTTGAAATGCAAGGCAGTCATGACAGGCAATTTAATTTAGCCATCTGGTGAAGGACTAGACAGCTGGTTTTGTGTTTAACTAGACAGCTGGTTTTGTGTTTAAACTCGGTGCCAACATTGCCCGCTTGAGGAGATTATTCGCCAAAGGTCTAAAAGGTGCTTAAGGCAGACACGAAAAGGGGCGTTATATGGCAAGAGCATGAGTTTGAAAACTGTCTCGGTTAACTTACATTATGAGTTCGAGGTTTGAAGCAAGATTTGCCATTAACCTGGCTATAAAATCTTGAACCTATTGATCACTCCTATGTACCAAATGAGTTCGTCAAAAACCCATTGCATAGACCCTGCACGTCTTGGTTCTTGTCTATGTGATCCTCACTTCCAGGGCAATTTTCGCAGAATGAAAATTAGTTGCATTTGGCCCAACTGTTGCAAGCAGTCTAAGATTCAATCCTTAGACTGTTCCTAAATCTATCTTATTCAAAAACTGCTCAATTTAGCCTGTCAGTCTTCGGTCACATCTAGATCACAGAGTCACTAGGTCGTCCTGCATTGGTTGCTCCGATTTAGATGGAACAAGTTGCAGATGTTACATCGCATCTGGCACTGAGTAGCTGAATGTGCGGTTACAAAATTATCACACTGAGCGTCCTACGGTACTCTCAGTGGTTCAGCTTTTACGATATTTTGCACAAGCTTTTAGTTACTTGCGACGAACCTCAAACTAGAGCACAGGGTAATAGGATTGATCCAACTCATAGCAAAAATCTGCTCATACGTCCCATAACATGTAATGCGTTTGCTTCAGATACTAGAATACTGATTTCCATACAAGCATAAGCCCGATGGGAATGAAATCACCACAATTTGCTCATTAAACTGGATGGTTAATGTGAACTAGTCGCCTAGACCACCACGACACGAATACACAATCGTGGTGGTGGTGATCCCGCCCAATACAGCTTATCAGCATGCCTGTGACCATCGCCTTGGCAGATAAGGCTGGACGACAGAGCAGTCATATGATGGAATGATGTGACTGGCTCCTAACAACTTACGGATGAAGCCCAAATGATGGCAAGATGAAATCAATGAAACAAACATGGATGATTTCACTGTATCATGTTCACACGTGCATGCATAAAGGTCCATAATACTTGTGGAGCCAAAAAATCGCGTGTATCTTTGCCAGGGAATTGAGTCTTAGCTGAAAATGGACGATAATATGCAGTGAACGCATGCTGCAGGCCAGTCGTTTCTTGCAGCAACTACTCCTGAAAAGCAACATGGAGAAGAAGAGTGGGATGGATTCGTAGTACAAATCGTTAAGTTCAGAAACAGCTATTCCCACCCATATAGTCACCGCTTAGGTTGGTCGATTTATGGTAGGGCTTTTGCTTTTGTTTGATGATAAACAGTAGCCTACGCCTAATATAGACAAACCACTGATTCATCCCCATCGATCGGAAAGATGTAGGAAATCATACGCATTGTCGAATTATTCATCTTGTCTACGTGGTGTATGTATCCGAGACAAAATCGAAGCCTTTGACGCTGCTTGTGGGACGCTGACGCCTTCATAAATAATTGGCAAGCAGGAACGTTTTGCAGATATTCTGTTGCAGTGGCAATCCAACCTTCCTCTACTAAATCAGGTATATGAAGTACAAGCGGTTGCACTCAATCATCTGCGACTCGTTAAAATGTAGAAAATCGAGAACAAGAAGAACAATGCCTTCCTAAGTGTACTGATTATCAAGATGGATTCGCTTATGAAAAAAGGTTCCATGCTGTTTTTAGTGCAAAAGACTTGGAGAAGTGATAATTCGCCCTTCAGGAAATCCGGCAACAATATGATTGGAGATACCCATAGTCCTTAATCTTTGAACTCGAAGAATTTTGGAGATAAACGTTGCCAGGTATTTGCGATAAAAGCAGCAATGCAAAGTCGGTGACTAAAAAGTGAGTATGCTACAAAACTTTGCAAGTAGAACTTAGTTTCTTACCCCTGCAGGCTTTGCACATAGTATAATTAGCGCATAAAGTAAATGGACCAGCTCAGGCAACATAAACAGCATAAACTCACCTTAAAAGACATGCTTGCTTTCCGAATTTCACATTTTTCATAAGCGGACAAGCGGATGTATGTTGCAGTAGTGAAGGCTGACCTGAATTTTGGAGCCTTTTAGTCACGTTGTTAAAACCGGCCACTCCTAATAAAACTATGATGTGCGCACATGTTTTGTGGTAAGCCGAAGGTCACGTTGTTAAAACTGGCCACTTTTAATAAAACTATGATGTGCTCCCATGTTTTGTGGTAAGCCGAAATCTCGAAACAACCGGAGTAAGGTTACACTTTTTTCTAGCAGTCAGTCAAGCTCATGCCAATCTTGGGAATTTTAGGTCAAGATAGCAGCAAAAACGGACAAAAATCGGAATTTTTAGCTCCATCTGGGGAAATCTTCAGTAAGATTTAGCGACATGATTCACTATGAGCAATCCAAAGACCCGGTGTAAATTGTTTGTGAGTAGGGAAGGAGTTGGAATGTTTGCACCTTATCACCGAAATAGCATGCCTGGCTCTGCTCAAAAACCTCGAAAAGCAACGTAATTCCCAATGCACTCTCCAAGCTTTTGCAAGACATGTTTGAATTCAGACTCTATCATTCCTGTCTGAATTGCAAATCATTCGCACATTATCTCGGCTATCTGTCGGATAGTGGATTACCTTTCTTGCCATTATCTTTAGGTACTAACAGGAGGTCATTTTCGCCCATGCAATAATGCACATCAAATCAGTTTAAAGTGACTGCTATTTAACTTTGCCTTTAAATAATGTCTACCCTAAAATTCTTCGGCGAACCTTAGTTCAAAATGCAATGCATTGATTCATTTTAAACGATGAGCCAAATAAGATCTGTTAACGGTGTTCAGTTCTGAAAATCTGAAACTGGCAAACAAAGGCTTGAGCTTTAAGTTACATGCCTCAGTCTGACATTGCAGTAAAAGTTTGTGAATTCTTTTGTAGAGTGCACCCGGTATCTCTAATAGCCGCTATTTGGCTTTCAAAAGAGGCAAAGCCGGCAGTTTAAAATTTCCCACCCTGTTGTTGAAGTTCACAATTTGTTAGTCCTACTTTAAAATGGAAAATGCCAGCTACAAAATGCTGCCCGTGGCACAATAATTCATAACGTTTAATGACCGCATTAGATCAAATTCGTGGTAGTCTAAGTTGCATGGACCGCGACTGAAACACTATGCCTTCTCTCCCACATCGCTACCCTAGATGCACGAATGAGAGGTCAAAAAGTTGTACTGATTCTTTTGGCTTTCAAAAGAGGCAAAGCCGGCAGTTTAAAATTTCCCACCCTGTTGTTGAAGTTCACAATTTGTTAGTCCTACTTTAAAATGGAAAATGCCAGCTACAAAATGCTTCCCGTGGCACAATAATTCATAACGTTTAATGACCGCATTAGATCAAATTCGTGGTAGTCTAAGTTGCATGGACCGCGACTGAAACACTATGCCTTCTCTCCCACATCGCTACCCTAGATGCACGAATGAGAGGTCAAAAAGTTGTGCTGATTCTTTTGGCTGCAGTTCTTCCTCTAAAGAGGTGGAACTTCTACCAGCCACAACTCAAAAATTGATTGTTATTTTCGATTTGATTAATGTGCTGTATAGTTGGCTATGATTGTTCTTAATGAGGGGTGTAAATTATCCCTCATTAAAATGAATTAGCTCCCTCTTGAATCCTTTGACTTCCAATGTGATGGCGTTTGGTAGATAAAGAATGGTTCTGTTTACCCTGCAGTTAATCTTTGCATTCAAACCGAATACAAATCCTTAGGACCCATGGGTCAGAGGGTATAACACAAATTTGGATGCCAATAAAGTAGTCGCTATTTAGTCAAGCCTAGTTTTCGAATAGCAGCTTCAAAGGCTTTTATTTTGTCCGAGGCATTTTTTTCAAAACCACCATAGATTGCTTGGAGTATTCAACGCGCTAAGGCAAAAACCGTTGGTTCTTCTGTCCTGCTTTATGTTAGCCTTCGTTAAATTTCAACAGTGACCTTTACCTGGACCTCACTTTCTTAGATTCTTCGCATCGCTGGCTTCGGACCATTTTTATTTGTTCATTTCCTAGCTGATTCGTCGATACGCCGATTATCTAGAAGACTAAAAAATGTTTAATGATGCAAAAATGTGATAATTTGAATGCCGCATAAGTAAGAAATTAAGTACAGTTTTATTCTGTAAAATGGTGCATCTCTCTGTCGCACAGCTACTGGCTCTGGAGTGCTTTACCGTCTGAACATGTAAGTGTCCAGTATCAGTGAAAGGGAAACGATACCTATACTATTGCTGCTCGGCTACTGGCTCAGGAGTGCTTTACTGTCTGAACATGTAAGTGTCTAGTATCAGTGAAAGGGAAACGATACCTACACTATTGCTGCTCTAAGTCTTCACTGCGAATGGGGTCTGAGAAATTTCTGTTTAGTAAATAAATTTTATGTTGGTGAAAGGCAAAGCATCGGGTGGATATGGCCGCATTCCCTATTTGGTAAACTGTTAAAATCATGATTTTTCACTCCACAAAACTTTTCTTTGTGAAAATGTCATGACTGCATTATCCACCTCTGCTTCTGATTAAAATGGCTTAAAATGGGACCAACATGGTTGATGGGTGATTGTCACGCAATACTTCTCCAAGGCTTTGGGAGTTCTTCTATACTGCCACTTAAAAATGAAGGCGTCTCATGCCAGTTACATGACCGAGGTACAGAAGGAAGTGCAGCCGCCACAACGGCCATATATCTAAGAGAGCATAGGAAAATTCAGATGAGAGGTGTAAGACGAAGAAGTACAAATGGACGCTGATCACCTAACACGTCTCGATACTATGATTCAATGTGGCGAGCCTCCAACAATAGATAGACTTTGAAAGGGGTTGGTAGGACTTGTGACCCGACATACAAGTAAGTCATCGCAGTAGCCGAAACACAGTTGAAAGGGCACTCCACCAGGGTAACTGTGGAAAATTTGGTCTTGCTTGTCAATGACCACAGGCGGGTTATCCAAAACAAGTTCACACGAGAGTCCTCAAAGTAATGGATCTGAAAGGGATTTAGTTTCCTGTCTGACATTAGTAAATATGCATTTGAAATGAATGCTTTAACTAATGTACTCACTTTGCATAGTGTAGTCCTCTGGCACTCTTACACATGCAGGCACTTTGGTTCACCTAAATTGTGATCCGGCGTCTTGCACGGTTTTTAACCTCGATCTTGGGCACTCCACTCTAGTTTGCTTTAATCATTGACCCTCCCACATACTTGTGAATATTATTGCTACCTTAAGAAGCGCTCAAGGAGCTACTATGGTGGATCTGCCAGTGCTTTGACTGTGATTAGGTTGTGGTATATTCGTTTTTATTAGCCTAATAACAAGTAATATGCAGTGGACCTAAATATTTGAAAGTTTGCAAATTTAGCGACCATGCTCATCTATCGAACACTTGTCACGGACCTTTATACGTCCAGCCGATGGGCATAATTCCCAGTGTATTTTGAAACAGTGTGATCAATCGAGTCCAGTTTGCTTTGACAGAGGAATGCTAGAAGCACCAACAGGTTTTTCAAACGTAGACGCAAAGATAATCCTAATTTGTGCACTAACCGGAGCGCCTCGTATCTCCACTGGGTGCACGGCATTCCTTTTCCATCACCGAACGTAATTAAACTCTTACAGTCCTTACTGGAATCGTAATAAGCCAAGGCGTCAATGAACAATGGCACGACCTACTGAATGCCCTCTTGATTGATCAGGTCATGTAGCAGAGTGGGGGCGAAATTCGGCGGAATCAGAGTGTTTAATCATTTGTACCACGAAGGTTCTTAATGCAAGGAAAAACTAAAGAAAATAGACTGATATTTATTTGCGTTTCCTTGGCGTACATAAAATACGGTAAATTGAATTCACGTAAATGAAAACCCTTACCTTGAATTGTAAGGATGCAGGAGTTTAGTGACATTAAGTTCCTTGGAACTACACGATGCGGTGTGGGAACAGGAATTTAAATGTCAGCTATGTGCATTTTATCCAGCAAAGCCCAACTCTTCTCCACATTTGGCAGTTTTTTTATGCAGGTCACCAAACTCATGCAGACCCCTCTATTTTAGTTTATCAATTGCGCATAAGTGGCCCTATGATCCATATTCTACCGCATTTTTTGTTTGGTACCTCAAGTCCAATACACACGCAGAATATACTAAAAGGTTTACAAATTTCACACATAAGATATCAGCTCACTTGAGCCAAAACTCTCAAAACGAGTTCAAGGAAGGTTCGGGCAAGCCGAAACTTTCTAATTTGTAGGCTCTAAAAGCATCTGTGGAGGTGAGATGCACAGGAGCATGACACAATTGTGCCATTCACCACCAGACGCCTTTGATCAAGACTGTAGTCTAAAGTGCTACTGCTAAAAACTTACAGCAATTAAGTTCCTTGCTAATGTTGACGTGAATGCCGAGGATTTGTGT
>LWMK02000555.1:0-46348 GCA_001693075.2 Taenia saginata
ATGGAAATTGCACTATTCAACAAAATGAAATGCTACAATCTCTCAACGATTTCCTGCTCTAAACCTAACAACTAATTCACCCTAAATGACAATGAAAGTACTGCCGATGTTTACAATCTGAGGCACATTGGCCACGCAATGAGAACCAGCAGGATAATTAGTTAATTGACCTTCCAAATATTACTGTAAGCTGCATTAAATCCGATGAATGCTACAGTACATACTCGTTATTATTAATCACAGATGGTTTCCATACCCGATCAATCATTCTCAATTACTTTGCATTTAGAATCAGTACCTGATTTCCAGTAAAGTTAGAAAGTGCATTCGAACTTGCCTTACATCTATTCACAAGGTCTATCCATTAGCATCAATTGATGTGTACCAATTTTACAGCTTTCGTCGTAAAGCTTTGAGCCATTGACAATGCATTTGCCATTGTAAACTACAAAGCTGCATTCCACCAAATACACCTCAACGTGCTTGCACTCATCCATCTTCTGTTGAGCCGCCGACGGCATCCTGAGCACAGCATTCAACGCCAATATTATAGCCTCTTTGTTAAGTGCTAACTTATTCATTACAGCAGCATATACGTGAAACAATCGGCAATAAAACAGAGTGCGAAGGAATGTGACATGATGGGATGGGGACGCACCATACAAAATAGCACAAGTAAGTGGAGAAAAATGTAGAAGAATGAAAAATTGGTTGGAGGACCAAAGAGTTGTAGTATAACAAAGTGAGCCAGCGACTCCGAGCATTCAGCTTCCGCCACCGTCGTGCGTACTAACCCAGACCAGTGTAGCACAACCTCAGGAGGGCGTCACACCCACGGGCGACTACACGAGGCTTTCGCTGGAGTCCGTCACTTCATTACTAAACATCACACTACTCTTAACTTTCCTACCTAACTGCATATGCTATTAATGCATATGCTATTACTTTATTTTCGCCTTTACTACTCGAGCTTTTTCCCAAAAATCTCCAGCAGTTTCAACTTCTCTAGTGTTCATAGGGCGCTAACAAGCACATTCCATCTGCAGATGGAAAAGCACCGATTCCCACAACCACAAATGTGCATTTCAAGCCATTTAAAATACCAAATCGAGGACTGGATATAGAGGACTGGATATCGTACTTCACCGAACGCCGCGTTTGTGTAACTATCGTACGAACCCACACAAAATACATTAAGGAAAAGTTCTCTCGCTTGCACATTTATGTTTTTTCTCAATTGACAGTAGCCTTTAAGTGGACACTGCATTAGCGTCATTTGCAAATGCACTTTAACAATGAAAGTTGTCCCGCATTCGAGATTCAACAGNAGTGGTCGTCACTTTCTTATTAGCTGTCTGTGTGCCATTTTCGAATCAGCTTTACGAATTGGCGCATATCGCAACCCTGTTCAATGGTACTCATTCCACCCATTCCTTTCGCTCTCTGCATGCCATTAGTGACAAATGTGTAATCAGAGATGTAGCTAAGTCGATTTAGCGTGATGGAGAGGTAATTGATGCTCATAAGTCTAGCTCACATCCTCGGCTTATTTATGAGCATTGAGATATGATCATGTAAAAACAAGTAGCTAAAAACGTAAAGGGGAAGAAGAGCAGATCGTTTACAGCCTTCGTGCTGATAGGTCTACCGCAAGTATTACTATCACTGCATTAGCGTCATTTGCAAATGCACTTTAACAATGAAAGTTGTCCCGCATTCGAGATTCAACAGCAATCGCATGGTTTCGTCATATAAATCAAATCGTGGCTTAAGAACAAAAGCAATTAGAACAAGAAATTTTTCCAGACTACAGTGACACTTGGAAGGTCATTTTCAAAAACATGGGTGTTGCGCAGCCCCATTGTCTTCTGATCGCCATTCCGTAGTGCGTAGTCTTCATCCTCGTAACCGAGCGGAGGAGCACCTTCAGGGGTCGAATCTTATTGCATGGACGATTGGTTGGGAAAGTTTGGAGTCAAATCGTGATTAGTATGGAGGTGGTAGATGCCAGTGAAAGCCTTTCGTAGGCGTCCGTTGGTGTGACGCCCCCTAAGGCTATGTTACGCTGGTCTGGGTTAGTATGCACAGACGTGACGGAAGCAGAGCGCTCGGAGTCGCTAACTCACTTTGCTGCGCTACAATCATCTGCACTTCACTTTAGTCCTCCGTGCTGCTCTTCATTCCTCGACACATCCCTCCACTTATTTGTGCTATTTCCTATCTTAAGTCCTTAACTCACCAAATTACATTCCTTCGCACCGTTTTTGATTGCGGATTATTTCACGCGTGCATTACTGCATTGAATTAGGTAGTACCGAAGGAGGAGGCCGTGATGTTGGTGTTGGAAGTGGATGCTGTGCTCAAGCTGCTGTCGGCGGCCCCACCAGAAGGTGACTGAATGCAAGCAGCAGCTCGCAGTATTGTTTGGAATGTAAACTGGCTAATTATCCTACTGGTTTCATTCACGTGGTCTATGCGTCTCACACTGTTAACATCGGTGACACTTTCCTTGTCATGCAAGGTTAGCATGTTTCATTCTGCAACCATAGTAACATGCAAAAAAGCAGGCTGGGTTTTCCGCAACTACTTTATTATCATGTGTAGAATTTATGAGGTGACCTTTTGAGTAACTGGGCGTCAGCTGCACTCAATTGCTAGCCGTGTGTTTATCCACTGCATACTGAAGCGCTTACACGGATAGGCAAGTAATTGTCGAAGAGTAAAGACAGACCGCAGCGCCCTATTTTTAGCTTTAAACGATTGCCTAAGAAACAACTTTGAAAATCTGATTAGTTACCCCAAACCTCGGTTTTAGGTTTGGCATTGACCACAACATGGATTATATACCATGTATTTCACTAAAGTCATTCACCCCCACAAATATTTTGCCTCATTAAGCAGATTAAATCCAGGTTAAGTGCTCCAACCAAAAAAGTGACGAATAATCCTCGATAGCTAGGCTTTTCTTTGGTTAGCATTCCTTTCTGTCTTGGGTCGGTAAATCTGCCCATTTCTGGTGTCTTCTTAGAACCAGCATGCACTCGGACTGACATGATCCATTCGTCCAAGATCCTCGGCCCTTCCACACAAAGGCTACTGCTTAAGCATAGACTAAATGCTTTTGCATCTCAAGTGCACCTTTTTGCTGCCTTACAATCACTTTATATAGGATCGTCTGCCTGTTGGCAGGGATTCCATAAACACACCCACAAGCGCCAATTGAATAAATGTTGCTAGCACCATGCAAACTTGTATCCACTTCAACGTTACCAAATAGTCGTCCACCTGAAACGATACCAATTTTTCTTTACCCCTACATTAACTACCATTATGACAACAATATAACTAAAAGTAATGCTATGGACCCATAATGCAGGTCTTCAAACATATCGACTAATATAATGAGTGTGCAACCTCACCTAAGGGAGGAAATCCTTCACATTCAGTCATTGTGCTCCATGTAGCCTTCAAAAGCAAATGGTGAGATCTTAGCCTAACGATTTGTGGCCTAAGGATCTTCCAAATGTTGTATCCTATCAACCGATTCGCATGCGATCGTAACCCAATGTTCCAATTGCAAATGCTTGCTTCAGTGCGAGGAGAACGAGGTGAAGAGATGAACTTTGTGAGGATGACCACCAATTCGACTTATTAATATCCCACTATTGCCACTGCTTAAGCAACAATTGTGCGGCGGTATTCTGCAACTAGTTGATAAGATTGGAAGGTGGCATGCATTTGGCTGAAAGGAGGTCTTATCCTGCGGCCTTGAAGGCGTTTGTTAAACGTCCATTTCAAATCAGTGAAGCTGGTTATTACTGCATTTACTTTCGGTACAGGTGCACATAAAGTAGGAGAATTCGAAGCCTTACAAAATTTTGCCTGAGGAAAACGATCTGTTAGTAGACATGAATGAAAGACTAGATCACTCATTCTGGTCAATTATTCGTCGATTGATACACCCAGTCCTCCACATAGACATTGGCCCACTCGCCTATGCAAGTCCTCTCTATTTTTGGGGAATTTTGCAAGCAGAATGCAGTGATAATCCAGATTTGCTTCTTGGCGGATTAAAATACATGGTCTCCTTCGTAGCAGACGTTATTTCAACTGTGCCTGTTCTACCATTTTTCCATCCGCTATGAGACAATTGTGGGCGTTTCCGTGCGATGTTCAAAGGTTTTCTTATGCCTCTTTTAGACGCAGTACATGCTTTGGGCATTACCGGTTGCCACTTTCTCGTTTGATAAAACTATGAAAAAATACTCTCATTTTGCAGCCTGTGGGCGTCCTGAACGGCTAAACACCAGGTGATATGTGGACCGAAGCCCTCTATGTTGAGAGAGCACGTCATAGACTTAAGTCGCAATCTTTGGGGTGTGCTTCTTTTGCAAAGGTCGCTATTGATTTGATGAGGGTGCTATTTGCACTCTCCACCCACCTGTCGCCTTGTGGGTGTCCAGGTGTTGTACGTGCTGCTGAAGTCCCGAAGATCTTGCGTAGTTAAGCATAAAGTTAGCTTTAAAAATGGGAGCATGATCAATGCGGATCGATTTGGACACTCCATACTGACGGATCAACTTTGCTATCAGGTGGTGGTGAAGTGGCTGACCATTGCCACTGACTAAATAGTGTTTGGCTATTTTATGATGTGGTTTGAACGGTCCTTTATGCATCATTATGTATCGAACGAGAAGATGTGTTCCAGGATGTTAACATGGATTTAAATTAAATTGCAAAATTGGGGTTCAAAGTTTGTTCTTTATCTTGCAGGCGTTGTGGCACTAGATTTGTGTTGGTTTCATGCTCCCAATGACCCCTGCTAAAGACAAAATTTTGGTTGGGGTCGACTACGCAGTACTTGAGAGCAGACCACATGGTCTGACGCATAGCTATTCAGCATTATAACGATGTGAACAGTTCTCAGCACCTATTGCACCAAACCGTTTCAACTTGAGGTGCCTTCGCGACTTCGGGGTGAATCATAACGATACACCACCTGCGTTACAGAAGGCGAAAATTTGAAATACGTTAGAGAAATTTATATTTGGAAGCAAGCTGACCATTAAAACCCAAATAAGCATTATCATTAAAACTGAATCTTTCCTCCAGCGTTTGCAGCAGCATCACTAGCATCGTAAGTACTTTGCCCCACACGACCAATCAGCAAGATTGCAAAAATGATGCATGCAAACGTGCGAAGGCTAAGGTTTGACTCGTGGGAGCTAATACCATCTCCATTCTGCACAGATGTCTCAGCAACATCAATAGTTATATCCGTGGCAGTGAGTGACATGCAGAGCAGCTATAGAGCGAAGGCAAAGATTTTGGAATGAGTCCCAGTGAACAGGATTGGCACATGCGCCACTTTGTAAAGCGATCCGCGAAAATGACACGCAGACACCGGGTGAAAAACTTACGATTATATGAACATTAAGGTCCTCTTGCGAAAAGAAGATATACAAGGGCGTAATTGGAAGAACTTATGCTTGATTTACTGCGGCACAAGCTATTGCTGTGCTCTTCTGAATCGAGAATGATTTGCGTTTCTACAACACACCCTCGTCATTTTCCTTCAGATTATAAAGTAACAGGTGTAAGGTGGGATGACGATCTTCTTATAAATCGGCACTTGTCTAGAGCAACGTGGTCATCAAGCAGTTGCCTGCGAACGGATCTGATAATTATGAAAATTGTTCCGTCAAAGTGAAGTGTGTAGTCACTCCACATACATTTCATTGTTTTAGCTACAACCAAACTGCTTGCAATGTTCGAAATTAGGCAGCTACAAATATCAGTGACTTTGTGAGGAAGAAAATGGTGGGTGCCTTTCAGGGACTGACTCCTGCATGACGCCTGTGGCGTTATTTGTGTGTGTGGGTGATACCAGGCTTCCAACGCGGTAAAACATTTCTCTGCACAGTACATTTGCAGCCATAGAGCTTTAAATGGTAAGGATTCCAATTAAAAGAATAACCAATGCTCAATTAAGCTAAATATCCTGAGGAACAATGGGCGACAACTATTTTAATGTAGTTTTGAGCTATGTGCTGCCCCAATCACATTCCCATTTGTGTTGCCTCAATTGCAGCTTGTACACTATTTTTCCATGCCTGCAACTGCTCATTTTGGATTGTTTGACGAAAAGGCAGCAAGGGAAGAGCAAAGTATTGTCATATTCATCATGTTGGAGAGGGAAACTTCTTACGCATACAGCCTCCAACTACTTTTCTGCAAATAATTGTAATGGCAGACACCGTTACAGAGATCACACGTGGATGGCAGACACCGTTACAGAGATCACACGTGGCAGAAAGAGGAAGTTAGGCTTTTCTTGACCTTTTTCTGTACCCATTTTACCATCTGTTTAACAACATCTTTTTCTTTTCGTTTTCATCACAGTGCTTCTCATCGAATTCAATANGACAGGAAACGAATGCATGTCACATCCATGGTGCAGCGCAACACCACAGCAACGCACGATGTAATTTAAGGTACGATGCTACGTAGCATCGCAGCGCCTTCGGTAAAGTGAGATAATTGCACATTAACACACACCTGCAGAATACAAGTAGTGATAGCGGATAAGTAATTGCAGAACAATTTTCGATGCGTTGGAGCCCAATGTGTGCATAAACCGAGGGAGGGAAGTTGTTCCTCTACAACATCCTGACCCCTTCATCATTCTCACCCAACTCAATGGCTCCGACAATCTAATTGACAAATTTAGCCTTCCTGCATTCAGTTTTATGCTTTTTTCGATTGTGGTGTAACACATAAAGAGGAGAGGGATAAGCGCATCAGACCAGTTTAAAGACTGTTTATGAATTTGTAGATAAGAAAATGTTTGCTCACTGTTTTGTGCTGCCTTCATAAGTTGCTACTTGAGGTGGCGCATACTTCTATCTGCGGATATTAAGACTCATTTCACAACCTTTCCTTTAATTTGCCCTGCTGCATGCGATTAATGGCAAGTAGGTAAGCAGCGCTGATGCTGAGGCGACTTAGAAGTGTTGTGGCATGCCTAATAACAGATGATGACTAAATATATAGGTTGATGCCTCTGTCCATTCGCCGTGATATCATTGTTTGCGCATCAGTGCATAAGGGCAGCTGAATTTGCAAATGGACGAGACATGGCAACTGTCTCTCTTTCGTTGTTGGAATTATTAAAGTGCATACAAAGGTTATGCTGTATTTTATGTTGTGAAGCATGGACTCCTGCAAGATGCAATTCGCATCCATATTAATTAATCGGGTATTATCAGAAGAGGTCAAAGATCATGTTTGAGTGGGAGTTATAGACTCAAAACAGCTACGTTCGTTTAAACTTGGACGAGATCATTAAAAATATGCCCCGAAACACTACTACAGGCCATAGCAGTGGTAGTACCAGGGTACCCGAATGCAATGCACGAAATACAGTCAGAGGGACGAAACTTAACTGGGTCTTATTTATGGACCATGCGATGCACACTTCTCTGTCAGTCGGTATGGATGCACCTTCAAACCGTCAGGAATGGAATCACTGCACTCCTTTTCCATTGATAACCCATGCTATACTTTCCTTCCAGAGCGGTGGAAGGGAGCCCACCGATCAATCAGATGCTAAATGGAACGAGTGGTTGGAAGAGAGGGAAATTCAGCAGTGGTGTTCATGTGAACTACAGCAGGGTCAACACGGACTAGTTTTTGGGTAGTTCTGCATTCGTGTCAAGGTCACCGTGGGTAATACTTCAAGCTTGTTCCCTCTCTGCATTCTGCGTGGGCTCAATTAACCGCAACCTAATCCTATAGATTGTCTATAAAATTGGAAGACAGAAATTTGTCATGCTTTGTTAATTTGCACCTTAGACTGCCCTTGTGTACCGATGTGTAAGCGGTGGCATCACGTTAAATAAACAGAAGCAACGTCTCATAAATTCAGTCACCCTCTCTCATTAGGTGAGCCACAGCACTTCTCAAGTGTGTATTTACATGACTAACTATCCAAATTAGCCATTGCCAGAGCCTCACAATGAAATACCTTTTACATCCCTTAGGCGTCTGTGGCACTTTGAAGGGGGTGATACCTACTGCGAACTAGGATGAAGGCTGGAAATCAGAGAACTGCTGCTTCAGGCGCCAAGTCAAGTTCTTATGATCAACGCAGGCTGTAAAAATGCAAACAAAAACCCCATATTTTTACATTTCCGCCATCCTTTGATAAAATGTGGTAAGCTTATCCGATACGCGTCATGCTACGCTATCCACTTATCTCAGTCGAAGAAACCAAGCCACTGTCAATGCCTAGGATATTGCTGAGGGTAGCATTCAGCACCAGGGAGAACAATGCACCACTTTTGCTTCCGGGAGAGCTAATTAAAAGATTTATAAAGTCGAAACCGGTCCTCTACCACTGGCGTGCTTTAAGACGTCAAAAGGCAATCTATCACGGGCTATCCGTGTTTTGACATGATAGAGAAGGGATCACAAACAGGTTTCCACTGCTGCCGTTTTAATGCCTATTTGCGCAAAATGTAGTGTCTGTTAACTACTAAGATCAGTATGCAAAAAGCACTCTTGAAACACTCTTTTCCACATAGGGAACATCAAAATACAGCTTACATTAAAACTGCAGAAGAAACACTAGCTAGAATAAAAATGATGCTTATTCTTGATGACTGCAATATACACTACAACAAATGGGAGGAAGAGCAAAAAGGCATAAAAGGACATGATTTTACTCAAACCGCTGCTGATGAATGCACTGAAACACTGTCGCGCCCTCCACCTTGGCCTTGGCTGCTGCCTTCACGACTGACAGTGGCGATTTGCAACGCGACCCACTGAAACGCCTCATGCATGTTGACGAATATCCCATCTCATTGGCTAGACGCCACACTCTCCACCAATTGCATGTGCCAGAACTAACCGAAGATCCCCCACTCCTACTGGAAATACCATCAACGAGTCTGTGGAGTGTTAACGAGACAAACAAAGTGACTACGAGTAGACATCGATTCCTCCATTTGTCCCGATTTAACATCCATGGTGAGCAGCATCGAGGGCGAAGCACCACGGCAGAGGTAATGTTAATGATACTAGTCAGGAGACACCTCAAGTGATGCCACTGACTGCGTCCGACATGGATAGAGGCAGTCTCAAGGAGCCTGAGAGGATGATAAGTTTCTTCTCCTAAATGAGTGGTGTCAAAATGAATGTCAAAGTTAGATACCTGAACAACAGGTTGTGTAAAATCGCCAAGTGGCAAGCAGTTTTTAGGTGAGTGCGATTCATACCTTAATTTTCACTCACAAAGTATTTCATTAGGGGCTGAAGGATACGCAAATCATTTATCTGACGTCCAGTCGCCAAAAGGTGGATGGGTCTGTTGCTATGAGACAAATCTTGGTAAAGGTGATGTGCGCGGGATCAGCGATCCTCATGATAGTGTTGTATGCTTTTGCAAAGGATTGCTGCCTCAGATTCCGTCTCTGACTCTGTCATTGCAAATATTGAATGCAGCATGAGATCAAGTTTCGCATCCTCCCACTCTAGCTGTCTCATATAATCGCGTAAAATGCCTTTAATGGTGAGGGAGTTGAGAACGCACTTCATGTTGGGTACAGCCACTAACAAATTTACGATGTCTGAGCCACTGAGGCATTTACAATTCTTGATTCTCAAAGACTTGTTTAGCCTCTCCATCTTGATCACGACAGTCGGGACCACTGAGTATCAGTTCCAACTTGTGATGCTTTTAACCCTTAACACTAATCAAATGAACGAATTGCAAAAATGAGTACATATTTTCTGCAAGTCCTAATATAACAAAAAACACTTTTAGTCAAGTTTAATGTTTCCTAGCTTAAAGTTTGCACTTCTTCTAACGGTGCTTTGCACACATTTGTGAGCCGTTGGATTGCACGACGAGATAATGCTACTCGATCCCATGTTCTGAGGCATCCGAGCGCCTACTTGCTTCATTTATCTTGTCAGCCTACCTTAGTGTTGGAGGCTCTGGGCTAGGAAGGCATCATTTTTTCTGTCTATCCTCAGGAATGCTATTATAACTATCACCTTTGATATTTAAGCCAAAATATGTTGATGACCAAGTCCAGATCCATTGCATTTTTGGGGGCCAATTTACCAGGCTTGGCATTTAAGCGCTCACCTAGACCAAATTATTAATTATTAACCGAAAAGGTCTCATTCTCAACAAAGAACTCTTCGATCAAAATTTTTATTAATGTTATTGTAATACTTTGTTTGTTCGAACTACCGGTTTAGGTCACTTGGGTGGCCATCTTGTTCTAGCCGGTTGGTCGGCCTCCGGGCCGTGCCAACAGCCCCCAAGCCCTCTGTTCCCGGAATATATATATTCTGCCCTAGTACTGCGCCTTCTTTTACCTTAAAGAGAGCCTCGGGAAGCTACAGTTATACTCGCCTGCTATTAAAATAAATCACCAATAAACCCACAAATCCACCAACATGGCATTCTTCACAATCATCACCCCCACCGTCTAACATCACCATAACCACATTTGCGGACACGAGCCGTCCATGCTTCCCTTTGAGAACCGAAGTCAACTTCACTCCAGAATCACAGTAAATAGTTAGCTAGCTGTCTTTCCATCATCCTTGTTGTGTAGCAGTGTTAAAGCCTCATCGCCTGTCCTTAATTTATCTGCTAGCCTGGAACCAAAAACAGGTGGTGGAAGTAAGAATCAGTCTACTGAGTCATCGAGTCGCCTTGTAGATAGAAGAAAATCCTGTGGAAAAGAAACGACTTTACAATCTGGTTGTAATACGGTTGCTACCCTTAATTCGATCACAACTGGGATATTGCATTTGTTATTGCCATTCCCCCTGGTAATTTGGAAGTGATGCACATTGCGACGTGGTGAAAACGGTGAAAGCAATTGCAGATTGACGATTGGAATAGCAATACTGCTCAATTCTTTGGATGCATGCTTATAAAAGCAAGTGTGTACAAAAATGAATGCCATTTATGATTGAATGTGTGACACTGGACTGTCTGTTTTTCAAGGACACACGGACACCTGATGCATTTCGCATCCCACGTGTATATCCATCGTATGAGAAATAGAGTTTATCGTATATGGTAACCAAAACGGTAGCAGTAGTGTTACAGAACACTTTGATCTCTTTTGTGCAGGAAGCTAGGCACGTCACCCCAGCACTATCCCGCATCGGTTGATGGCTTAGGTGATAATTCAGTCAAGGAAACAGAAGTGGAAAGATTAGTTTTAAACAGCCTTCTATAAAAAAGCAATGTTTATTTCTTCATCGCTTGTGCTGATTATTAAACCTCGGCCACCAAAGCACAGCTTTATCATTAGGAAGTTTTTGACCAAAAGGTTTATCTATATGGGCCTGCGACACTTGGATTTTGGACAAATTACTCCTAAAATAACTACATAGCGTGGCACTAAGACATTAGCTGAAGATAGGTTAAAGCAGGGTAGGTAGCGTTATTGCTTCGAAGACTTGATGCAAGCCAATTTGATCAAGTTGTTTGGAAATGAATTGAAGTTGACTTTTTATTAATTGATGGTGGAGATTTATCGCATCACGAAGCGAGGACAGCGGCGACCTTGAGAATATCATAATACCACGCTGATGATGCAAATGTAGTCAATAAAAACGAACCGCAACAATATTGAGTGAGAATCGAATGTATTCAATAGTGAAAACGCTAAAGTGCAACAGTGGACCTTCTGTTGTGGACAAAGTTGTAAGTTAGTAGAGCATTCGTGGTGTGAGTAGTAAATCTGAGATGTGGCGGATTTGGAGGTTATTAAAAACTGAGGTAGGTTAAAAAATGCGGCAAGGATAAAAAGAGATAAAATGTGGATAAGTTGAGAGATAACAAAACCGCTTGCCGTAGATTGGTGCTTTCAAAAGATTGGAGTGACTGTCAAGTGTGTAATAAACATGAACGTTTGTTGAAAAATGTGATTGGCGCGAATGTCACATTAAAGAGCGAAGGGAAATGATAAAGTGCTCATTGCCCGTTCATGGTTGCATTGGCAGACTTGAAAGGAGGAGGAGGGTTTCAACCGCATGACCACACATCTCAAAGTCTACATCCTCTTTTACTCTTCTGATTAAACTGTAATGGTAGCACTTTGTACATTGCCTGGCACCCAAGTTTTGGTTGCGTCTATTTGTAGTAGCCATACTGCCTTTGCAGGGCAAACTGGTCCCTAGACCATGCCGGCTGTACCATTTCCTTCCCATTTGACGAATATATGTGCAAACATAATCATATATTATGTACTGCGTCTTGACCTCTCTTCAGGAAAGTCTAAGAGGGATGCAACAGTAATATCAGCATGGTTGATTAAGGAAATATCAGCATGGTTGATTAAGGTTTAGCACTTAATATGGACTCTACAAGGATGCAGTCTACTCTTTTGAATTTACTTAAGACTGGAAAGGATGAAAATTGAAGACCGGATTTCATCTATTCAAAGTGTTGTTCAATGCGTTCATTGTTTCTTAAAAGGGGGTGGTGTCTGTAAGTGCCACAAGTGAGTTGCGCAGACATGCTTGTCACAACATTCCCACTTGCACATGTAGGAATGTGGATTTAATATGAGGATAGCATGTTTCCACTCCGAAATCGCCACGCAAACACTTGCTACATGAACAGAGCTATGACATTTGCATGTTTTTTGACGTACTTTTTAAGAGATGTGCGATTTTATCGTCATAAAACTCTCCTTGAAAAAGAGCGATTTTCGATTGAGCAACGAATAGTGCAAGAGATTTAACAATGGCAACAAAGCGCTTGTTGGAGATCCGAGTTATCCAACTTGCCACTGGTTCCACTTCCGTAGTTCTACCTAGCAGTGTTAGAGGCTAGTAGTGTGAGGTTATCAGATTAAATCGAGCTAGCAAAACTTCGTCCATCGGTACCACTTGGGCAAGCAATGTTCATTCGATTGACATCTCACAACGGGGAGAGCCGTCAGATTTGGCAAGCCAGAGGAGAGTTCAGAACACATATTCCGCTAAATTCTTGCTCACTACGACTAAATTATGCTATTAAGAATGCTTTGAGCGATGCGATCTCTTTTTCGACTTTTGGCCTTTGGCATTAAGACCACAGAACCCTTGTGGATTAGCTCACAGCCACGAATATTAACCATCATCTATGCTTATGGTGCTAAGGAATACACACAATACCATGTGCTTTTTATTAAGATTTGTTATCAGGTAAAATGAATTCTGGCATTATCTAAACACTGGCCTAGATCACAGCAGCACGTCATCCACCATTAGGAGCAAGTCAGGGCCAAGAAATCCTCATTCGCTGGACGTCTGCATCGCCAAGCAGAGTGGGCCTTTTGTAACTAGACAGATGAGTGCTGTGCTTTGATGGGGGATTTGGAATGCCAGCTATGCTCAAGAAGCTCTGTGGTGTAGTGTAGTGAAGTACAGGTGGCTTCATGTGTATTTACATTACTACAAGCCAATGCATGAATAAAATCTGCACCCAAATAACGAGCCATTTTATTTATCTTATTATGTTTGTTTCCGTATGGTTCCATCGATAACACATGGCTAAAGTAAACCAAAGAAGATGTCTAAAGAGAACGCTAATAAATCGTTACTACCCATTCAGGCCTTCCTCACTTTTAGAAATGGGCATAAATTAGCTTCTTCTCCAAAAGTATATGATTAGCAAAAGAACGAAGGGCAGTTTGAAAAAGAAAAACATCATCCAAGATCGGCGTAGGTGGGAGAATCTGAATAGGGCAAGTTGTCGCTTGTTTGCCTTTGCATGATACTTAAAGCCAATCTTCTGCGCAACACCAAGGCTGGTCAGAGTTCAGTACAAGGCGTCTTTAATTCTCCAAGGCACCGAAGTCTAGATAGGCATTTTGTTACCAATAATAGCTATATATAGTATCTGAAGCATTTCCATGAAGACGCCTCACACTCATGAAACAATTTAGATGGTCTATGAGGACTGCCAAAGACGAGATTTGTGTGTTGTCGATTAAGATCAAGGAGGTATTTACGTAGGAAGGATTTGGTTTGAAGTTAGGTTTTCTCCAGAGCATACGATGGCTACCAGAGAAACTGTGGCACTTGAAAAATCCTCTTATTGCCCCCACTGCCATTGGGAGTAAACCGTTTTCCTAAAAGATCAAAGCTGACAAAGCTGCATAACAAACTGTTATCATAAGATTCTTTCATCGTGCATCTAGCAAAGAACGAAGGTAGCCTAGTTTATTTTGCGCTGACTATAAAAGGCTAGCCTCAATGAAAAGGGAGACTGCTTTAACATCAGCCCATATAAACGAACCGTTGGACGCTCTACTTGGATAAACAGACCATTAGGTAAGTGTCTGAAGCAGCCTGGAAAAAGTTAGCTTCTATACTGTCTTACAGACTCGATTAATTTGAACCACTGAATGCTTGGCTCCGTGACGCGGAAGTCATCTTTAGCGTCAAATACATGAGGCATTAATTGGTTGGTTTATGAATATTACTTGAATCCATCTCGATGTATCGTCTGAAGGTTGCAGAGTTGACCATGAATTCCACAAAATGATGTTCTCTTTAAAGTATGGCTAACCGTATGGGCAATGCACTTGCAAAGGTAATGTAACAGCAAAGTCTACGCGAGCGCTAGGCTCAACAATTTATGTTAGAGACTACTGCAACTCCATCATTCTACCTTCCGTCCCCCAAATTTCTCGCATTCTTCTCTCAACTAACTAATCATTTGTTGCAATCACCTACAAAATCACGTTGGTTTGTCTCAGCTGGCGAGGTCCAATCACTGTTATTGTCCACCCTGGTGCAAGGCAACACTTGGTCAAGTCATGTAATTAGGGATAATGGTCTCAAACGTGCCTTTGCTACTTCCATAGCACTGTCTCCAGATGCTCGAACAGCGTCATACCCATAAAACAATATCAAGGTAAAGAGTCGAGGGTGAGCAATCTCGGATAGGTAGCATATTTCATTTGAAGCACATTAGCATCAGTAGTCCTCCCCATTCTCTTCGCCTACTTTGCATGCACTGTGATGCATGGAATTCACTTAAGATAGAAAAGCACAATGTTGGTTGGAGCCTGCCCTCACATATCCAACTACAAGGGATGCTGCGACTTTTCTCCGGTGGTATTAAATGGACGAACTGACCTGATTTGCTTTTATTTAATAACTAGAAATGTGTGTCCAAATGCCTGTCTCTATCAAGCATAACATAACATCAGTCTCTATCAATGAGACTGCAATCATCCCTACGTGGTTTCGTTGTGGTGTATGCTTTTGGTTCGAAGGACGTAAATGGAGTGAGGAGAGGGGCTACCTCTAAAGCGGATGAAGCTGGGAGTAGTTAAGTGCAGTGCAGTATTTGGTTTAGAGTTGTGGCTTTAAAAAACCTATGCTGTGCTTTTCTCAACGGTGCGAAACTTTTACAGCACTTCAGATAGGCAGGTCGTTCATTTATTCCCCTTTGGTGGTCGCACTCCAATCATCAACGTGGATGGTGATCGCCATCTCCAGAAGCTTACGCCAGATTCTGTTCGCTGCTGACACTCGAAGAATGTTTTGCTGCGTGTGTTGTGTGAACCATTTAAGCCATGGCGATTGGTGCGCCACCGTGGTAGCCAGTCAAGATAATGTGGTCGAGGTGCTTACTAACTTCCGTCTTTATTCTTTGTGTGCCAATTACTCTTCACCTGCAGTAAAACCACTCGTTTTTTGTGCCTTGTTTGTGAATGATGCGTCTGCTTGAACTGTGTGCTGCAGTCACAGCAAAAAGCCCCATATGATGTTGACAACCTAGGCGTCTTCCATCGTTTATTAAATTTTACCCTTTTAGTTGCAAACACGACAATTTACGTAGCGTATTATCCACCTGACAATGCACTAACTCTCTTGCTATATCATTCAAGCCTTTGCACTAGACGCCATTTGGATATCGCCTATTAAATTAGCCTCGTAAGCTAGTAGAGAGACAATGCCAACCACATGTCACTCTATCCACTCTTAGGCTTCTATAACCAACTTCGGCATTTTTAATGTGATCACGCTACATCTGTTCGTCTCGAGCAATCGTCCATGTAGAGGCCCTTCAAAAGCATTTCGAAATGACATAGGCTTTGGAATCACCCACATTGAAATCGCCCCTTGCATTTTTCATTCCCTTTATGGTTCTTGACTTATTGTCGCGAGGGCTTTTACCTGAGCCTACCTTATTTCATTTTGACCATATGTAAGGTTTTTCAGAAAGCTCTCCGAAAATGGGGAGCATACTGTAACAGATCGTCAACTGTGCATCGACCATGTCGAATATTTTTGAAACCGTCCATTCCTGATGTGATTTGGTGGCTGACAGGCGTGTAAACAACAATTACTAATTGTTTCACAAACCGCAAATTAACCAACGTGATTGCAATGGGATATAACATTGTCATAATTTTAGACACGATTACGACATTAGAAACATTTTGTATGTGATATTTTGATGGACTTATCACGCTAACAAACAAGGCTTGCTCACGTTTGTAAACATAGCTGGATTTTGGTAATGTCACGTTCAGATCATTTGAGGTCTACACACGTGACTATCACTTAGTAGGTGGTTAAGACGCAGATGTCTATGTTTAAAGCTGAGGCAACAAACAGCAAGCTAAGCCCATGCCTTGATTAGTCAATATCGTGCTCAAGATCATTCAAATGCAGAATTGACCACTCACTCCCAGTCTTTGCCCAACATTTGCAGGCATAAAGCGTCGGAGCGCATGAATGTTGGGAAAAGTGCAAGTCGGTCACCTTTGTTGGGCATAATAACAAATCCCATGCGGTTTGAATTGCAGAATGAGTATGAGGAATGCTTAGCAATCCAAAGGGAGGGACTAGAGAGCACTTACCTAAATTATTAAACTTGGGCCTAAGATCCTTTTAGTAGAGTCTAGCGTGACAGCAAATAATTAGCACAGTAATCCTGCCAAACTTGGACTATTAAAAGCAATGGAGAATGGGCAATTGCACTCAGGCACTCAGCACCACTGGCGCATCTCATCCTACCCCCTTCCAAACCAGCCTTTCCCGCTCGCTCCTATTGAATAATGAGATATTTCACAGGTATAGATTAGGTGTAAGTCCTCTTTTCATCGCTTCAACACTAGCTGGCTGGTTAGTTGAGGAACTTCGAACATCTGGCCATACAACTGCTGCCAGTAGTTTTGGTAAATAAGGTCTACGAATTGCAAGGGAAATTGAAGTAGTGTATAGGATTCTGTGTCGCCTGACACTACGCAACTTTTTTTACCCAACATCGTATCATTTGGAACGGGCATTAAATGGGTTGGATGATAAGATGAAAATAGGGTGGCATAAAAACGACAGAAGGAAAAGAGAGAGGAATGCAGTGGGAGAGATCGTGGCGCGTTGTCTATCAATAATGCTGGGCAGCGCCACACTGCCTCATGAATTCACAAATGCTGTGCTGTGAGCTTGTCACCAGTTGTAGAGGATGGCTTGCTGCACACTGTGTACAACTGCAGCAGTACCACCACCAGAACTAGGCGGCTGGAACTTCCGAGATTGCTCCTAAAAGCAACTCGGGCACTTACAATTATATGGCTTAGTGCAAACGGTGTCGAGTCATTAGCACGTATTTATGTGGTTTGACATGAAAATCCCTGTACCGTGTAGAATGCTTTAGCCAACATTTGTCGAAGTGTAGGTCTGCCGACCAGACTTGATTTATGACAGGGGTTATAACTCTAACCTGGCGCATTTTGTACAGCATTTTGGCAAGTAAAGGCTTTTAGTATTAGCTAAGCTACTTCAAGGCAAGCTTTAAAAATAGCCGTCTTGGTAGAAGATACAGCAAAGGCTAGAACAAAGTAAGTGTTACGCCTTAAGTGTGGAACTCAAAGAAACAGTGAAGTTACTTAGCTATATAAATTGTTAGTGCACTTCATGACCATCTGTGGATAAAATTATAATCTAACCCCATTTCTGAAGCCTAATCCTTGTGGGCTGACGACCATTTAAGCAAGACCTAAGGGTAAAATCCACGGTCGTGGACCCATGTTCAAGGGCGAATTGTGGTGCAATCCGACGCAACACCACGCATATGCAATGTATGAAATTGTAGAGCGTTGAACAGAGGTGGTGGAAGGATCAAAAATAGGATTGATTGGATTAGGAGAAATGGAGCCTTTAAATGAGATTAAGCTCAAATGGCGAAAACTCACAGAAGGCCATGAATCACTAATGCAAGACGGATTTCGTGAAGGAGGCACATTTGCAAGTGACGCTCTTGCTGTAATTGCAGTACTTGCGGAAGACACGTCAGTGCAAATTGTGCGGATGATTTGTTCTTATTTTCTTAGCCAGTACTGCTCCAACGAACGCATTTAACTACTCGTTTATGCCCAGCCAAATGTCAATGCTCTCAACTAAGTTGAAGGTTGAAGTCGGACGCGTAAGCAATAATTTGTTTTCATCGTGTTAGGTCGCTTTGGCAGCACGATCGGTTCAAGCCTTGACAATGAGTGCCACGCCAAGTAGCAAAGGAGTAAAATACGGGTTGTGGAATCATCCTTAGTGGAGAGAATGCAATGCGCGCCACGTAGTGGAGCAAAATAGGCAAAGGCACAGAGATAGCGAACGAGAAAGTGATGGTCTGCTAAAGGTTAGTATCAATTAGACGGAAAATAAGGCACCAATGCATAAGCGCAAGAACTTTCGTTTAGTGCACTTTAGGTGGTTTTATATGACCACTCCGGAATCGTAGTGCTCAGCGAAAACTGAATCCTTCCATTGATTCGGTTAGTGTAACCATCTTGAAGTGCGCATTTGCGGTTGTGGAAAGTGATGCTTCATTGTCTGAGGTCGAACTGTGCCTTCTGTAACACTAGACAAGTGTTAAGTTAAGTTAAGTAGTGACTGGCATAAAAAGAATGAACGCCAGTGACATACTTGCATAGATGCCCTTGGATCTAGGCTCTTTATTGAGGTTATTCTACTTGGTCTAGTTTAGTACACACGATTGTAAAGGAATTGGGATGCTTGAATTCGCTGGTCCACTTTGTCATACTGCAGGCACCTTCACCTCACTTTTCTTCTTCCCTGATACTCTTTACTCTTCTGCGCTGCTCTCCACATACTTGTATCACCTCGTGCACTCAGTTCTTATCCCAACATATCACATCTCTTCGCACCGCACTCGGTTGCTGTTTAAATCACGTATATACTACTCTCCTGAATGGGGTAATTCTCAAGGAAGAGGCAGTGGCAATGGTGATTTAAGTGGATGCTGCATTCATTGTGCTGTCAGCGATGTTATCAAAAATCTAAGCACAGCCAACCTTATGCTGAAGTTGTGAACCACCCTCCAGCTCTTCTTCAAAGGAGAAGAAAGTGCCTTGGAGACATGCGGCAATTTGTTGGAAGCATAGGGTGACATGATGAGGACTTCATTCTGCAGTGCTCTTATCGCCGTCCTTTAATCAATGAAAGCTAAAATAGGTTATAAGGCCTAAACCAATAAATGTTTTCCTGTTATTAGCAGAATAACTGAAAACACAACAAATTTATTTATACTCTAGCACACGTGCGTCCTATTTGAAAACATAAACACGAGAGTGCTAAAGGTTGAGGAATGATCAGCAGGCGAGACCTTCAGCAGCCGCAAAAAAAAGTGAAAATTAACGAGAAACATAACAAAGGTTAACGACAAATAATGGTGCTTATGGTTTGTTTGCGCGTACCAGAATTTGCATCAGGGATGCTACCCAAGACCTCATCCACTCTTAGTCTTTCTAGATCATTTGAGTAGAAGTAATTATTTCTATTTTATGTGCTACAAAGGTTTAATTCTCGGATTTAAGCAAAACTTGCCTAAAATTTGCAAATGCACAGGCTCTCTGAATTTGGTAAGCTCCAATCCTAAAGTGCAGTGGCTTTGACAAGCTTCTGGCCAATTATTGGTTTTCCTGCACTCAATCCTATGCTCCCCTCAATGCTGACTTAACCCATGAGGCAAAGGGAAAGAATTGGGGCTGCCAAATTTTAAGAAGGCTGACGAATTTGTGGAAGAGCAAATGCGCTTTTTGATGTTTGCGTGCCTCTTTTTGGGTCGCTCTTCAAGGCAGTGTTGCCCTGATCTCTGCTACTCAGACTCATACTACAAGCTCTTCCCACCTGTCTAGCAACTCTTCGTGCAGCTCACTGACAAGGATGTAAGCAGTGCTGACGCCGGGACGACGTGACAGATTGGAGAAGGCAGCAGTGCTCACGAGTCCCAATCCCGTATGTGATACAAATGGTATCCAATCGAGAGGTAACTAACTATAGCAATAACTTATGAAAGCAGATGTCTTAGCGGATTTGAGCAATGTATATAAATGTCTGGCTACGTTGTGATGTTATATTTGCTAAAGGTGCCCATTACTGTCGAATGGGAATGTGCAGCGATGGATGTCTACTGATTAATGAAAGTTGACCAACAATGTAGCTTCATACATTCAACACACATTTTAGAATGATGTAGTTTGCTTCGGTTTCCATGATTCCTGAACATATCTTGGTCCTCAATGAGCAGCCGAATCCTGTCCTTAGCATGGGTAAAGTGGGCACGTCAAGGCGCATGATTGCACTTGAGAAAAGAAGTGCTTGCTTTGACCTACCAACAAACGTTAATAAAACCAGAAATTAATAAGTGATGGCAAATAGCTTGGATGGGGTAAAAGAAGAGGGAAGTGATTAAGTGAGCAGCCAGCAACAAAAGTTGGGAGTTGGAATGTAAATGGTAAAGTGAGGGTAATCGTCAGCGAAGACGCCGCGTAGATACCAGTGGATCTGCCCACCACTAATGTTGTTTCACGTCGGTCTGGATTCACACACACAAAGGTGGCGGCAGTGGGATACTTGAAGTCGCTGGCTCACTTTATCTGTCCGCTTTTCGCTCCACTTCTTCCTGCTACTCCATGTTCGCCCATCCTACACTTGCTCACCCATTTGTGTCATTTCGCACAGTCAGTTCCCATCGTATCATCACATTCTTTGCACTGTATTCCATTGCTTAGCATTGCATGCTCACACTGCTTTGCTGAATAAGGTTATACTTAAGAAAGAAGCAGTTCCATTGGTGATGAAAGTGGATATTGTGGCTCAGGGTGGTGTTGACGGCATCATATGGAGACAAGTGCGTGCAAAACATTAAAGTTTTGTGATTCGCAACTTCTTACTTTGCATTTGCGATTGCACTGTCGATTGCACCACGTCTTACAAAGTGACCTCGAAAATGGCTAAACACTGACAAGTGCAAATAAAAAGCCTTATAAATTTTTGTCAATGCAAGCATAAATGTGCCTCTTTTGACCATGTTTCTTTCTGCAAACCGCTCTAGTTTTTCTTTGTTTGCAAAAGTGTTTCAAACTAGAGCACATTGCCACCATCGTACTCACCACTCAGCGGCAGGTTGAAACGACAGAGCAGTTTAGTAGGAAGTATATGTGCACGAGGATGACGCGAAGGAAGGTGGAGAGGGTGAAAAGGAGGCAGGATAAAAATGAAGTACGTGCGCTTGGAATGCATAAAGGATACGAAGAGAAGAGTAGGAGGGACAAGAAAAAGGAAAAACACCTCTGTTTGGAAGATAGGTAGAGGAGGTAAGATGAGGTGAGGACACTGGCTCTTGGGAATGTCGGCATCACGGCCCACTATGGAGCCAAAAGTGTCAAAGGTTTGTGTGGGATTACCTGTGTCTCCACAGTGTCTTACAGGTCCACTCTTAGCCCACCCACCGATTGCGATGTCGAAGAGAGCACAGACGTGTTGCCGGCTCTTTATTTTCTTTCTGTTTTAGCAAAGATTCATCACAACGTGCCAGTGGTTACGTGGTCGAGAGAACCGTGATCAATGGTGAGAGAAGCTTGTCGTGGATGATAAACTACTACAGGAAAGGAAAGTTTCTGGCGTATATATTGGTTATAGCTCGAAATGTGTGATACTGTGGAGAAAGAGCAAACAATTTTTAATGATGGGAGGAGTGGATGGAAGGCGTTTGGATGGAGGGTGTGTCAAGGTTGAATTGTTGGGTGAATCTGTGCAAATGGGATGCACGCTATGTTGAATGGGAAAAAGGGAAGGTGGACGACAAAGAAGAGGAAGGGAGGAGTTGAGATGGCCTGGCTCCCCCTCAACCAACCACCGTGAAGATCCTATTTGCATCACAAGCACTTTTAGTCTTAAGAGGTCATGTCATCCCCTCCGTCAGACCCATTTCCCCATCTTGCCGCTCCCCAACCAATCACTCCCTTCTCTACCCCACCCTTCCACTGAAGCCTGCGCAAGTTTAATTAAATCAGTCAATATTAACGTCTGCTCCTCTGACGAAAAGGTGGTAAGGGAATAATCAAACGGGGGAGGGAATGACAGTATAGCGGATGTTACTGTCACCGACCTCGTACGGGTAAGCGTAATGGATTCGTACCTTTGTTTTTGCGTCTATATGTGTGTATACGTGAGAGCTGATTGATTGGCGAGAATAGTGGATATTGCTATGCTCATTCGCTTAAAACCATTCGTTTTTTGCGAGAGCGAGTCAAGTGGGTTGACCAGATGAGAATTCATCCTAAATTTTGCTACATAACCCACTTTTAAGTAGCCACGCACTTCACTGACACCAGGTTCATTCTGCAGATGAGAAGTTTGGAGCACAAAGGCCACCTCTCACCACGATTCACTCTATAGCACGATCGGTCCGACATCTTCGCGACACGACGTAGATAGCCCGTGAGGCCCAGTGACATCTGTCAATGCGATGCACTTCAGCAGCCCTCTTGTTAAACCAGAGGGAGATGGCTAGCGGTCAATAAATCAACATGCGGACATCAATGGTGTTGATTCTCCTCTCGTTATCCTTTCCTTCATCCCTTTCCTCATCGGTTGGCAAATACGAACAACAAGAAAGTCGATTTCATGTCTGAGAAATGGAAACTTAGCAGGAAAACTAATGTCATGCATTACGTGTTGACATGTGACCACAAAAAGTGTTTTGTGGGTGGATAACTTAAATGCAGCCACAAACGTCTGTCGCCCTCGTCCATATTTTAAGCATAGAACTGAAGTCATTGAGTAGGAATCGCATGAGGCGCCCCTATTTTTATGCGTACGAATTAAGTGCCAATGATATGAGCACGAAATGTCCCAATTCTATCCCCTGTTAGTTGACTTTATTTTAGGTGAAGTAATGTGCCTACTTGGAAAACGACTGACGCTTATTAAATAAGTCGGTGATTGTGTGAGTGAGCTCGCACCCTGTCCATTTGAAAAACGGGACATCAAGGGGATAGAGGATGCAATGTGGGCATATTCATCTTATTGTGTGAAATATGCGGCTGCGCATACGCGCCTCCGGTTCCAGTGATAAAGACACTAATATATCCATGTTCTCTTGATTGGCCGTGTCATTACACCTCTTGCCAGCACACCTGACGTCTGTCTGCTTGTGTGTGTGGCAGTTAATCAATCTCCAGATCGCTCTAGAACACTCGCAGATAGGGGAAAAATAGAGGACTTCAGACATCCTCGGTCATATTTAAGGTTGGATAAATGCCCTTTTGTTTGCAGCAGATGGCCTACAAAACCACATCCGCATCTTTCAATGCAAATCTCTTAGTGCACGCTTATGAGCAGCCTACATTTGCTACAAAAGGAAAGTGTGGTTATCACAGCAACTTAGTGTCAAAATGGGGCCCTAATGTTTCCACCTACCAAATGCTGCAAATTATTTTAGCAGCCGCACAATTTGGCCTATTCGTATAAATTCGTCAAAGGGCTACAGACAGGATCCAGAGGCCAGCCTTCCAGCACAGGCAATAGGGTCACCACAAGTGGTTGAAACCAAAACCAGCAGTTTTAGCAATTCAATTATTACAGTGTACGAAATGGACTGCATCCATACTCAGCATCACTCGAGAGTGTGCCAGAAACAGCCAAAACTAGTCACTAGGTGAAATTGGAATCCTTTCCGTGAAGTTGGCATTGCCATACGATTCATCTCTTGCTCACTCCATAAGCTACTACAAGTGGATTGCGTTTTATAGGCAACTACTCAAACAAACAAACAAATGCATTCCTGCAAACTGATGGCAATGTCAGTGAGCAAAATAACTGATGTATGAAAGTAGGTTGGCATCTAGCTATTCCAAATTCACTTCCAACGAAGTAAACAAGCATCGGAAAAGGGATAAGGTTCGATGCACATGTTCAAGAAGGTGACGTCGTGCAGCAGGAACTCGTATCTGTCGTCAGCCTCGTTATTTCTACATCACTTTGCATCGTCCTCGACGCATTTCAAGTGCTCCTGCACATTGGCAGTCTTAAGTTCTTCAATCTTTCGCTCGACGTCTTGAATGCGCACGCCTTTCAAGCCCTTCCAAAATCTATTCATGCATCTAGTCTGTTGCACATCCACACATTCAGCCCATTTTGCCTTTTCCAAAAGCAGCTTCTGCACATTTACGACCCTACTTCCATCGTGCATACCAAACAACCATGTGTGGATGTGCAAAGGAATGGATGTAGTGCTAGGCACTTCGGCTTCTAAATCCACGTTTTCTCGCTTAATTTAGTGCAATGTACTAACGAGACCATGCTGAAATGCTTGCAGTGCCCGATGGCTTGACATCCATTAAATACGACTTACCTTGGCAAATTTGTAAGTAAGGGTTGAATTATGCCTTTTATGAAATAAGTTGCAATTTTTGTTTTAGCTTGGTGCACTGAAGACTCATATTGACACTAAAGTTCATAAAAAACTTCATGGATTTTACTAAACCACTGCAAACTTCTTACAGAAGGGTGCTGAATAAACTTGCTGTTGAAGATGGGGTTGTGGTTTTGTAGTTTATCTACCACCAATTATGTATCTTCGGCCTAAGCGAGGCCAGCGTTGCGACTTGCAGCATCCGCTCCTTGGAGATTCCAACTCTACTGGGCACTAACACATCTCACTGCTCTTTCAGGCATCACTTGGGCAGGAACTTGGAGGCGAAGCTGAGCAAATCTGCTTCACGTTAATACCCACTCTATCTTTGTTTCCTGATAGTTAAAACCAAATGTATTAGAAGAAGCAATCAATGCTCGACAAAAAAACTAAAAATCCTCTCTTGGATTTGATTGGTGTGATTGTCTCGAAGTGCGCATTTGCGGCTGTGGAAAGTGGTGCTACACTGTCTGAGGTCAAAATGTGCTTTTTATAACACTGGGCGGGTATTAAGGAAGCTATGCTGAGATGGTAGAAAAGAAAAGAGGAGTAATAAAATATGCAGTTGGCTAGGAATGTTGAGAGATAGGTAGTGATTGACGCGGAAGAAATTAACGTCAGTGGCAGCCTTACGTAGACGTCCTTGAACTGGGTGCTTCATTGAAACTAAGGTAGTCGTCAGCGACGATGTTAAGTAAACACCCGTGGATCAGCTCACTATTAAGATTGTGCCTCCAGCATAGCTCTTGCAGTTTAGTCTTCTCACAGAAAGAGCAATGCCATAGTTAGCTGTGTTTCTAAAGAGGTTAGGTCTTTGCATACCCACCCTCTGTCACTTGTTATTAACAATGCTTAATTCGCGAATGTTAGTTTTGTCGGCTAAACCTAATGCTGAGAACGAGGCATTCGGGTTATCCTGCGCAAAGCACCTGACGGACCACCCCCTGAACATCTTCACTCACAAAAAAGCCTTAATCTGTGGCCAATTGCAATTCCGTGTTATATACTCTATAACACATCATGAGGGGAAGAGTGAGATTATGCACACTTTGCTTTAGTGGAACAGTTCAATATCTAGACACACTAATTGGTATGCATTAGGTTAAATTAGGTTAGTATGGGTTCTGTCTACTTAACAAAAACAGTACTAAATTGTTAGTGGTGATAATCATGATCCCACTAAGGGAAGGGAAAAGAAAAACCGAGGTCGTGAAAGCAGCTCTCATATCAACGGTTTGGCTTAGTAGAAAGTGGTGCTTTCCTAACCATAGATGAAGTTTGCTTGCCAACGTCATATGAATATTAACGAAGCTTAAAATGTTAGTGATTTAAATGGAGAGGCTGGGATGGTAAAACATAAAAGGGAAGCACTAGAACTCTCTGCCTGAATTCCTGTAATGACGCACACTCGTAGACCACCATCGCTCTTCTTCACTAGTGCGATTTGAGAGTCCCGTGGTGACTTGGATGGCCTTATAACCTCACTTTTGAGCATCTCTTCCATCAGCCAGTCTACTTCTTCCAAGAGAAGCGGCAGCAGGCGTCTGAGAGTTTACCGAATAGGTCTGATTTTACCACCTATGTCTAATATATGCTATACGATTTTGGTTCGTCCAAGTTTTGCTCCTTGCCAGTTTTACTTATTGCCATGAGGAAATATTCGAGTACTTACTCAGCGCTGAATCAGGTTCTTTCCTCTCATTGTCGGTGATAGGTGCCAACTGTGCGCAGAGACATCCAAGTTGCTAATTGGATTATTTGCAGCCTCGGCTAGAGCACTACGGATTTAGTCTACGTTGTTTTAGGTGAGAGGTTTCTGTGTCTCTTTTTTTATTGCTGTGTTAAAAAGGTGCCTTCTGCGAAATTCAGAACCACTTTGGCATTGCGAATAATATCAACGCCAAGTTCCACTTTCCAAATTAATTTTGACTACATAATAAATTGTGTCGTCCAGGTTTCTTTCCTTATTGAGACTTTAACCATGTGCCTCCTTTTGCCGTCATCTTCCTTTCGATTGCTGAGACCAGTTTTGTAGAGGGATTGCCAGAGCTGAACTTGCTGCACAAGTTTGTGGAGAGCTTGGGTGGTTACTACCGACTTTGCTGCACCCAAGTGAAGGAAAACTCACATTAATGGATGGGAGTAGAACGGCTCACCGGACCTTGGAGCACGACGTTGCGGACTCCAACGTCGATGTGCAGCACCCTGTTATGCCGTTATGTGATTTCCCAGCTCTAAATTTACTTAACACTCAGAACCAACTAGGATTCGAACGCATGCAGTTAAATATCGTAAGCATGTAGTTGAATAAAGTTAATCCAAGGATGAATCAAAGTATACGATGGCATTATTTGGTTGATCATTACAACTTCATAAGTTGTGTATGACTTGACTTCAAATTTGCCAGCTCATGAGAAGAAGCGATGACTACCACCCTGTAAGAACTTGCTCAACTAGTTTGGCCAAATTGCATGCGTCGTGGACTCAAGGCCCACAAATATTGAAGGTAGTGGAGTGGAAATTTTGAAGGTAATGTGTGTGCTATTAGTTTGATTTTCTTTGAGAGACAATACAGTGGGATGGCAAAATAGAAAAGGGAAGTACTAGAACATGCAATTGATTGAGGATGTTAGGAGTTGAGTGATAAATAACATGAAAGTAGTGGAAGACAGCGGAAGCTCTGCGTAGACGTCGGTGGGTGTGATGCCCCACTGAGGTTATGCAACTTTGGTCTGGGTTAGTATGCGCAAAGGTGGCGGAAGCAGAACGCTCGGGGTCGCTGGCTCACTTTGTTACATTCTAATTATGTGCTATCCTTCATTCTCCTGCACTTTTCTCTACTTTCCTTTGCTATTTAGTATCGTGAGTTCCTACCTTATGCCACATCTCTTCGCGCTGCATCCAGTAATTGCATGTGTGTACTACAGTATGGAGTAGGGTACTACGAAAGGAAGAGGTAGTGGAAGTGAAGGCTCCATTTATCGTGCTATCGGCGGTTGCACTAGAAGGCGAATGAGTGCGAACACGTTGAAGTGTGTTCAGTGAAACGCAGCTGCTTGGTTTGCATTTGCAAACGCATTGTCAATTGCACGAAGCCTTACAAAGTGAATTGTAATCGTGAAATTTGTGCACATCGGTGTATGCAAACGGCATACATTGTGGATAGATGTCAACTTAACAATTCTTGCTTCTCATCTACTTAGTAACTCAGATGCTTTGATGTGCATCTTTATAATATTTTCAAGTTCTTTTAGGTTACTCTTTATACGTACCTTCATGGTTGCAATCGTTTTTGTTATCGCTATTTCACAGTGTGCGCTTGGAGACTTAAAGTCCTTCTGCAAACAAATTTCCATATCTCAGTGAATATTCGGAGCACATTCGTAAGTGGTGCACATCAAGCGATTAAAGCACTTTCGCAGACGTCAATACAATGCATACAAACATTTACTGTTACAGCATACAATGCATACAAACATTTACTGTTACAGCAACTGCTCGACCATGCCAAATTTATGACTAACTTTTGCTCAGTTACCTTCCAATTAGATTCTATTTGTGCCACCTTTTCTCTACTCTCACAGCTGCTCCTACATTCTTCTCCACATTCTTACCCACATTTTCACAGCTCCATTCTGCATGCATTTATCCATCCTAGTATGTGGGCATGCCTGCAAATATAACCACTTGGTATTTTAGCCAATGTCTGTTATTCTTCTTTATATTCCCGCTTCCTGTCATCATTTCTAGTCTTTTCCTATTCCTTTCACCTCCATGCAGTGCATTGAAGTGTTCGTAACAATTGTCTAGGCGCCTGCGAATGCAATCTGCGAGGCTGCATTTTCATTGCATCAACAGAGGAGCACACACTAGTCTTTTGGTGGCACTGTTGATCCCACCCTGATCTAATATTTAACAGTGCTTCATCCCTCAGCATTACCTATTTTAAAATGCTGATTTCCGAAACTCGAACTAGGTGGGCTCATGTGGCGTGTATGCAATCTTATCAAATGGCGTTGCGTTGGATTACTCCACACCTCACATTTGCACATTCGTCCACGATCAGTGATTTAACTTGTTCTTCTCGCTTGGATGGCTATGAGCTTATGAGTAATGGGCTTCCGAAATGAGGTTATTTATGATTTTGTCTGCAGATGCTCATGAAGTGCAAAGCTATTTTTAAAACAAGGTAATTTTGCTGTTCCTATGAGCCTTGCATTTAAAGTGTCAGTGCTGCTGCCAACGCACCGTGCCCTCTCACGTCTCACGCCTCCCTCCTCTCCTTCCAACCTCTTTATACCTTCCTATTCTCATCCTTAATTCATTTAATCCAACACTTTGTACTCTGCCTTTTTCTTTTCCACACTCCCACCCACTCATCCACCGGCCCTCGGTGTCTCACTCTACCCTTACTTCGCTGGGTGTCTCCCAAACTCGTGGTAGCCCCCTCCGATGCCATGTTTATGCAGTCCAGAGCCGCTAAAATTCTCCCCACAATCTCCTCTTTTTACGCCTCCTAATAATGCTGCCGCTACTGGTAAACCTGCTGCGGTTGCAAACATTGCACACCAAACCGCCCTTTACAACTGGATACAGGACGAGTGAGTGAGCGAGTGTGGCGCTGACCAACATCGCTGGCAGGTACTGCTCAGTGCTGTTGCCAATGCGCTACGCTCTCTCCCACCGCACTCCTCTCTCCTTCTTTATGCCTCCTTATCGTCACATCTCGATCATTCAACACTCTACCTTGCGGTTTCTACTTGCCCTTCCCGCACCCTCACACTCACTCACTCACCCATCCACCCGATCTCGGTGTCTCACTCTATTTGCACTTCCCTACACGTCACCCAATCTTACTACCATTCCCTCCGATGCTGCGTTGTTTCAAAGTAGAGGCACCAACATCTTCTTCTTCCCATTTCTTCTGCTGTTACTGCTACTGCAACCGGTAATGCTGTAACGGTTGCACACGGTGTGCACTAGGCCACCCTTCGCAGCTGTTGATAAGGCAACAGCACACAATTTTTGTTGAAGTTGAGCATGTATTTTTTTCCGATGCTAAATTGCACCCAATTTTTACCTTAGCAATTCCAGATAAGCAAATTTTAGAAATTGCTTTTAACTTTTTACAAATACTCTTGTAGCAATACCAGCCAAGCAAATTTTTAAACTTGCTTCTAACTTTTTACAAACATTGTTGCAGCGGGTTTGCTTGTTATGCCTTGTGCCAGCGGCCAAATTAAATGGGCGTGTGAACTACTACCAAAGGTTTTATTGCTGATTCCATACATTCCATACGCGTGGCGACGTGTCGGTATGCACCATATTTCATCCTTGCATGTGAACCCACGATTGGTGACTTTAATCTAACCTCCTGCTTGGATGCTAATCCTCCCAAAGTGCCATAAGGGGCAGTAACAATTGTAACTTGTTTATCTAACTGCCTATACCTAAACTGCCCATGCTCATGAGCGTATGCATGCGAGTGTGCATGCACAGGAATAAGACATGTGCTGACGATTTGTGAAGAGCACTAAGTACCATGCCTTCCTTTGCATGGCCTGAGTATACTGACAACTACTGGAAAGTAAGGCTGCTCAAACGCGCTAAACAAATGTTTCTGTGTGATTTGGATATCAAATGGTCGGGATAACTCTCTAACAGCATCTACCTTATAATCTCTTAGGCAAGTAAGCACGGAGCATGGAAAATAGCGAATCGAGCTCAGTTTCTTTAAACGCATAACTTAGACATTACGCCACTGCATTGAAAAACGTGAGTGAATTTAGTGAAAGGACGTTGAGGCGAAAAGGCGACTGCGGAGTCACACAGAACTAAGTTTTTAGTGTAATAGAGTCGGATGTATAGATGGAATGAATTTTAGGAATTATTTTCATTTCCTTTTCAATTCGATTTTTACGCCTATTGCCTTCTCTTTTTCTTCATCCTTTGACTGAACAGGTTTAGTTACAAAATTGGTTCCAGCAAGGCGCACCGGTTCACTTCTCACTGTTTAACAGATTTTTTAATAATTTATTCATTGATCGAAACTTTGTTCAATGCTATCGCGGATGCCACCGCGTACACACATGAGTGACAAAAGCTTGATTTCCAAGATATAAGCTTCATCTTCTAGTGATTACATGTTCTTTGTGAGCTGTCCCACAGTTTTCGACAAATATGACATGTAAGAGCTAACTTTAGTTCTATGTTTATGATAGGTGTGCATAGGAAATAACGAAGAGACTTTGTATCGTGAAAACAGAACTACCTGGATGATTTTGACATCTGCATAACCTTTCGAAATAGTTAATGGAGAACGATGCATAGGAACTGCTAGCATAGCCAACGGAAAGCGGATTTGTCGACGCGTGGCTTAAACCCGTTAACCCCTGGTGTGCAGTGCAGCTGTTGTCAAAATTAATTCGCTGTCAAATTTTGCTTCCATTGAGCGCAGTATGCATCATATGGACGAGGTGTCTGCTCCAGTCAAGTGTAAATTTTGGCTTTTTGCCAGATTGCGAGCGAAATTTGCACTAGAGGCCATTTTGACTATTGAAATCCGAGACATCTTCTCCGCACACTTACACGAGAGACGGTCAATGAAGTGTGGTACGACAATACGGACTTGTGATTAACTGCTCGTTTTAAAGCTATTCGCCTTTTTAGCAGCAGTGTAAACACAACTGCATTAGGCCGTATTTTTGGACGGTGCATGGCTTTGCAGGATCGCTGGTCCAGTCAAAGACGCACTGTGTTTTAATTTGTGCTGACTTGGCACATGGATTATGTAACAAATAGATAGCCGAAATCTAGAATCACATACTTGGCTAACGTAACTACAGTAATCACTTGGGCGATCAGGAACAGCTCTACGAATTGTTTATTCAATTCCTGCCAGATCGGCAACTACAACCACAAGTTATGTAAAGAATTATATGTCGAGAACTGTCTTTATTAATTGCGTAGAATAAAGTTCTGAGGTGTAGTTTAGTTGTAATTTTGTCAAGTTAAACAACCTTCATGCACGATCCTAACCGTGATACATTAGTTGAGATGGCACGGTAGGAATGAAGCAGAAATTAAACTGATAACTCAACGTTGTTACCCGAGCGGCATATGGGAGGTCAATACTTAGCTCCGGTCGTTGCTAAAAGGCAGTTCATAAGCCTTTGGAATGAGAATGCTTTTTACACGTTTGAGCCAATTAGTAGAACGGCTTTCGCAACTCTTGGCGAAAATAACTTCATTGACACATTTTTGTTCCAAATGTTTGCGTTTAATCAACGATCTGTGTGGAATAGCATTATTAAGCGCAATTTGTTCATTTGTCGCAACTTAAGACCAGAGGGTGTTTCGCAGAGGGCTCATTTCTCTAAGCACTTACTCGCGATGGGAGCATCGACATCCCCACCCTTCTGTTCACCACCCTTCATTTGCATGGTCTTGGAGAGTTAATGTATTCTTTTATAGCCAGGTTTGATGAGCTGTAGATTTCTTTTGGTAAGTACGTCCCAACAGAAAAATATCATACGGCCTTCAGAGGAACGATGTCACAGCTTTTGTTCGGCATCCGCAATACTTTTCAACAGGTCAGTTGTGCTCAGTATTCATTAGGCCTGGAGGCTCCCAATGGCATTACCCTTCTCTTCTTGGCGTACTTATTCGAGCAACGAAGCAAATTGACGTCTGAAGAGGACTATCTCAATGCTATCGAATGCAAACTACAAAACCAACAATGCCACTGTATACGTAGGCTTTAACAGCATCTCTTTTGAAAGGAGCATTTCAATGCATGTGACTGATGGTTGAAGAAATTGCAGTTCAACGTTTTAAAAACCCAGATAGGAAATCAAAACATGTAGAGCCATGCAAGAAAAGTTAGATTAGATGGAAAAAAAGATAAATGAAAGTTGGCTGCGACTAGTAGGAAGGGTCCAGCAAAAGAAGAAAATGAGGAGAAGGTTTTGTTGTCACGGCCTGAGTTGGTAATTGAATTGCTAATGGTAATGCAGCAATGGGGTCGTTGGCTTGCATCTTGCTATTTTTAATTCCAATTTCCTTTATTACGGTCTGTTTCTCTCATTTGTGCCGTTTTGTTACTCAGCAACTTGGTACTGGCAATGTGGGTTAGTTGTATACCCTAGATAGCCCCCCATTTTGTGGGCATCGCTGCGACCTCAAGAAGGGTGCCGCAGATGTCACCTGCGTCCCCTCTTAATGGCAAAACAGCCGTTAGCCTTCGTTACCTTGGTAAGTGAAAAAGAATTCTTCGGCATCAAGCATCGCAACAGGAGTCAAATTTAGGCGTAAAGAATTTGCCTGCATGTGTTTTTTAACATCCACAGACTTCCGGTAATGTCTTTCCTATTATGCCATTTTTTATTGTGATGATCGTAGTCATGTGGACGGAGAAACGACCTTAACCCTGTGACAAAGGCCGAGGGAAGCCATAAAATTTACCGTAGGTTTGGTTGCGTCAAAGAGAAATTGCGTGGATGCCCCTTTAGACTGTTCTCGGCTTACAGAATGAACGAATCCTTTGGGAGAAAACAGTATAGATAATGGCTCACTTCATCTAGAAGTGTAGTGTGAGGAGGCACAACGTGAGGATGTCAAAGCTAATCACCTAGTAGGCTCCCGGCTTTGCGGGTAACGCGGAGCCCTTAGCGCCACTCGGATTTGAATTTGACTAGTTAACTGAAGAAGTTGGTCACTTTGACACAGGCAACTATTCCGTTGCTCCATGCACATATGGGATAGCCTACAAGTGTCACTACCGAAAGTTGGGATAACCTGAAGCATTAAGAAGATTTACCAATGAGAGCTTTGGTGAGGGTACTCTTTTCACTACTCTGAGGTGATTCGGGAACGAAGGATGGGTTTTTCCCTCCGAAGAGCCCTACGCCATTAGACAACGATGGTGTTTATGGTGTGTGGGACAGTTGGGTTTGTACCGGTTTTCGGATCGGTTGTGCACGGTATGTTGCGGTTTGTCCAAAGTGAGAAAAGTCCGCAGCATCACCGTCCCCTTATTCCCTCCACTTCTGCTAGGCATTCGGTTGGGCCTTCATTGTCACCAAGTTTGAAAAATTTGTTTAATTAGTCAGTTTTCTAAGGAAATCAAGTAAAACTTGCATTTCAATTTAAGCAATGATAGTTTACCAGGTCTAAGGCAGATTTCTGTCCCAATTCCTCTGATACTTCCATTTTGTTTCAACCACCCTCAGATTCGGCTGAACGGTGGAAGTGGTTGCTATATCATGGGAAAAATTATTGGTTCATTCGGGTCTTTCATCCCCATCGCCTTCCATACAAAATTGATTCCTACATTAGTAATTCACCTTCTTACTCCTAAGATCATTACACTGACTGGGCTTGGAGGGGTTTTAAGAGGCATGCAAAATTATGGCCGCTTAGAAGCATAAGGCTGGCATTGAACATGAGTTGTTCATTCAACCACCCAATCATGAATCCAACCATCCACCTGACTGCTCATCCTTCTGTCCACTAAATTTCTCAAAAATTAATCAAATAGAATAGGCTTAAAAATCATTATGCCACTTGCGGTTGATTGTACGGTCGGAATTAAAAACGCTTGCAATTCAGCACCATGCATCTACCGTCAACTTACCTTGGAGACACTTGCCCAGCACCTCTGCTTAATTGTCAACTCTAACGGCTGAATTGCCACATAATGGCAATTGACAAAAAGGTGCGTGTCTCCTGACGTGACAGAGGAAATTTCAAAAGCCTTGCGGTGTAACCTCTACGCATTTATTAATTATTATGACGATTGGGTTGTGCTTTTTTGTAGTGCTGACATTAGAAGACCACCCCTGATAAGCAAGCTATCAAATTATAAAAGGAGGAATAAATAGCCGAGCTCAGCTTAAATTTGGCAAGGCATGACATGGAAGCCAACGAAACTAGACACACGTCACTTAAGTGCCTGCACTGCTAACACCCCAATTAATCTGGTCAGTGAACGAGAACTATTAAATATATCTCATTTCCTCTTACTAGAAGAACACAAGAAACCATTTCCAGACCTCGGTTTACATGACCGATGGTACACTTTTTCGTCAATTTCGCCATATGTTTTTACCCTCACTTAAACAGAGTTCTTGTGCTGGTTTTCGGTGCAAATTATTTGCGTATATAGCTTAAAAATGAATCCGAGTCAAAGTCAATAACGCTCACGGTAATTAACGAGCCGCTGAGCAGCCCTTGAGCAGCCCTCATCTACCCACTATTTAAAGAGTACTTTCGAAAATCTCTGTCTCAAGAACGCACTTCAAGGAGGTTGCTCTTGGTTAGCATGGGACGATTCTGGCAAGCGATGATGTCTAGCTTGAGCGCGGAAAGGTTTCCGAAGACAACGGTGAACATAATCACCTGCGCGGAGCCGAATGGGGTGAAATTGCATTTGTAAGTACGGTCTACTACAGATCAAACCATGGTGAAGCATCATATTGCGCCAACCAGGCATCCTTATAACATCCTATTTTCCGCATTGCATTAGTGATTGTCCTTCATTGTGCTTGCTCCTCCATACTGAAGTGCTTAAAGCCAGGTTATATCGTGTCTAGGGGTATATTATACAGAACCGAAATTCGCAATCGCATGCACAGTGAAAAAATTGTGCCGCTTTGCATACATGCTGCTACCTTTGATGCCAATCCCTGTAATGAATTGCCTACAATTCGTATTTCCATGCTAAATGCAGGATTTAATGTGAGTCTCTCGATGTAATACCTATGAAATTTAAATGTCCTTTTGGGTCAGAAACGGGAGGATAATTCAAACCTACTCGTAAACGAATCTGGTCTCTCTTCATAGTCCGAGATGCTCTCGTTGTGAATGCTTCGGTTCTTCTAACGCGCATCCTTCTGGAGATTATAAAAAGGTGTCTGCGAATATCCACCTTCACGTAGCAGTAATGGTCGAAAAGATGAGAAGAAAAGGAAAGAGTTGCTTACACCGGTGGCCATGTCGGGGAACTCTGTTTCATCAAGGAAAAAATGAAATTTGGACACTGGATTATAACCGTTAGGTTTGACATCCACTTATATCCCCACCAATAAACGATTTCGCTGATCCTCCGCGCGCTTTCCCAAGGGTTAGTCTCGGCCGCAATAGATGTAGGGGTCTCTTTTGACACCGACATCGACCAACGCTGAGAGACGCTAGCTCAACTCGTCACTGACCAGCGAGATCAGTTGCTATTCGGAGAATTTTTTCATTGTGATTAAAAGCCTGGCGAGGTTGACAAAGAGTACGCTAGGGATCAGCGACCCTAAGCAAAATGAACTTTTCGAAGTGCAACATCAGACAGAGAGACAAATTGGGTGGCGGCCCAGTTCAGGGCCATAGTCCAATCACCAAGTATTGCAGCGAGGCTCCATGTCATGAGGACTAACGGTCTCTATCAGTTAATCCAGGTCGCGACCAGGAAGCGTCAGAAACTCTGCCTGACACCGCTGTACCAGACGTTTAATCGCCAGCCAAACCCTACACGTCCACATTTGACTCCGTCACGCCATGAGATGTTGGACCTCATCCATTTATGCAAGTTTCCGGCAAAAGAGCGAGGTGTCCATGCAGATGCCTCCTTGACTTGTTTGCTGCTAAGTCAACAGTACAATCTCAAGCTTAGACAAACCCGTGCAGCAAGTTTCGCACCGATTTTCTCGCTAAAAAACTACTCTCAGCAGAAGGAGAGATGATGGTAAATGGAAAGCCATCCATGAAGGTCTTAGTGTGGATAGAAACCCAAACGTTACAACCCGCTAGATTCCCAGAATTGGTTTGAGGTATTGTCAGGCATCTTTATTGCAACCACAGGGAGGCTCGTGGTGGAAAAACAAAAGCATTTACCTCGAGAGTGCCTCAGGCTCTGGAAAGTGACCGCGTTCGTCTACAACTAGGTTTAGATTGTTCTCTTGCCCACAAAGCACATTTAAAGAACATGGGCATTACAATTGACGCCGACAAGGGCCACCCTACAACCCTTTATTAAAATGCCATCGAGCCTCTTCTTGCATAAAAGGTAAAGGTGTCTCAGAAGAATAAACTTTCTCCTATTAGACATGGGCGCGGGGGTGGAGAATGGAGTGAAGGAATAGCTGAAAGCTTGGCCTATATGAATGTTATGCATTAAGGACTCGGTCTGTCGTTTATACTTAAACCAAACACAATGTTACTGCGATTTAACACTAATGAAATACTCAGCACAAATAATTGCACGTTTGCTGTATGCCCAACTCTCAATACCGTCTACTGTTACTTATATGTTCATTGTACCTTCGTCGGATAGGCTGACCTCTAGGTCACGCTAGTGGTTTGATCCCTTTCCGCACGCCGATCATATTTTTCTTGCGCATTATTGCCGACTTTTATCCTCAGACCACTCTCAAAGAGCTGCATTGGTGTTCGCAAAATGCATTTTCGCATGCGCGTATTAAGCGGTTACGTTTAAATCTTACACATCGACACTTGGATAAATTTAAGGGCACAATCATGCACGTCATTGTCGCTAAACGACTTTGACATGGTTTACTAGACTTCTGTAGACTGAAAGGTGCAGGAAATGCGTGTTGAATAAATGTAAAAAGAATTCGTAAGAGATATGAATTTGGCACAATAAGCAATGCACAATTGGGCTGCAATTAGTAGATCCACCCACAATCACTGAAGATTGTAGCAAAGAGAAGGATCACCGTGTCCCAAAAAGGTTGTGGTGTGTGGGAGAATGGTCTCCAATCATTAAGTGAAGGTGATGCGAGCACNGACTCCTTGCATGTGGTACGAACCCAAGCGGTGTGCGTGCGCGAAGTCATTTGTCTGCATCTCTGTGGGCTTCAGTTCCATAGCAATCCACTGACTTCGAATGAAGGAAAATTATTCATTCTTCTGTTTAACAGGAAGGAAATGCCGTGATGCTGGCATGGATGGTAGGGTTTTGCCGGCTTCAAAGGGAGGGCCAATGCACGAGGTGGAAATAACCCCTGTATTTCCTCTACTGATGACAGCATTTCCATGTCTAGCAGTTTAAGGATTTAACCAAACCACACGGTTAAGTTTAGATGCCCCTTATACTCATCTCACCTTATGGACTTTGTATCACGCACGCTCTACCAGTACTTTTTCCAAATCCGCATTCGCATCCACATTCTACGCGAAGAAGATGGACTCTTACGCCACGATACGAATTCCATTTTAGTGTTCCTCTTTCATCCTGCCTTAATTATATTCACGCCTACCTGACTATGTGCTCATCTGCATGACCCTCTTCTGTTACTCGATTATAATCCATTGCATGCTTGTACAAAAACGCTGGACACAAAAGGCGTGACATGCTGATATGAGTATGCAGACGGAGGTTCAGTTGTTAGAACGGGGTTGCGATGCCATCTGACGCTTCGTCTTGTAAACACGCAANGTAGGGAACGCGTATTATAGCTAAGAGGGGTTGCAGGAAAATGCGATTAATTGCATATGACGTGGTTTCGTCGCATCCTTAAGTGGGATGTACCCCATAAACAATGGATTAAGTTCCTCTAGAAACGAGGCGTAATGATTGCACGGGCCTACCTTCGGCAAGACAGAATAATGCAGTGAAGTATATGCTGCAAGCAAACCAAACCAATTCCTCCACCGTAGCGGTGCGTGTTTTCAGTAAGCCAATCAGCTGCAGGTATGTTTCCTACTGACTCCTTGCATGTGGTACGAACCCAAGCGGTGTGCGTGCGCGAAGTCATTTGTCTGCATCTCTGTGGGCTTCAGTTCCATAGCAATCCACTGACTTCGAATGAAGGAAAATTATTCATTCTTCTGTTTAACAGGAAGGAAATGCCGTGATGCTGGCATGGATGGTAGGGTTTTGCCGGCTTCAAAGGGAGGGCCAATGCACGAGGTGGAAATAACCCCTGTATTTCCTCTACTGATGACAGCATTTCCATGTCTAGCAGTTTAAGGATTTAACCAAACCACACGGTTAAGTTTAGATGCCCCTTATACTCATCTCACCTTATGGACTTTGTATCACGCACGCTCTACCAGTACTTTTTCCAAATCCGCATTCGCATCCACATTCTACGCGAAGAAGATGGACTCTTACGCCACGATACGAATTCCATTTTAGTGTTCCTCTTTCATCCTGCCTTAATTATATTCACGCCTACCTGACTATGTGCTCATCTGCATGACCCTCTTCTGTTACTCGATTATAATCCATTGCATGCTTGTACAAAAACGCTGGACACAAAAGGCGTGACATGCTGATATGAGTATGCAGACGGAGGTTCAGTTGTTAGAACGGGGTTGCGATGCCATCTGACGCTTCGTCTTGTAAACACGCAATCGGTTATTAAGTAGCGTTTAGTCACACCGCAAATGACTGCGTGCTTTACCGAGTCACAGGATGTAACTGACGACAGCTAATTAGGCTGCGTGATTGTTTAGTTTCATGTGACAGCTAAAAGGGAGGAAATCTGACAGTCAACTTTAAGAAAGCACATTTTGCCAAAGTTGCGGCATAATCAAACTCGATTTTGAATAATTCCAAGTATATTAGTGAGTGTAGCAGCATTTCGATAGTGAAATTTACTGATTTATTTGCACGATGTCAGATCAACATCTGAGGAACTCTGGCACCTGGACATCACGCAAATAATTCTATTATAATCTCTCCAGCAGCATCAGTTTGTCATTGTTGTTCGACGTAGCATGGGTCATGCAAGGAAATAATGGCCAAATTTGCTCACTGCAAGTTACAAGCCTGACATCTAATGACATCGCGATAAATCTCAAATGTCTGATCCATTTCAACACTCCGGATCTGCTTCTTGTGCCCACTCCTGTGCCTGATTCTATGCAGGCACGCATTTGCAGCCTCAACAATGGAGCCACATGCACAAGAGATCTTCACCAGGAGTCCAAGTAGCGATTGAAGATGCCTTTTAAAAGTAACGATAAGTGTATCTGGCTGAACACCTAGTAATACAAAGTGAGAATACAAAGTGAAAAAAACTAATAGAAGTAGAGTCCAAAAGCGTTAGTACATAATCAATTGAAAGAACAAAAAGAACTAGAGATAGTTTTTAACAACAGAATAGCGCAAAGGTGGCCAAAGAGTTTATCAAAAAGGTAGAAAATAAGACAGGTGGATCTAACGAATAGTCTTAATGTAGATATAGAAAGTATAAACACATCGGACAAAAATATACGGCCACTGAGAAACATGCGGTAATGAGGAACCGTAACAAAATGCAAGGATGGAATGGCGAACACTGTATGCGGAGGCAGCAATGTTAACAGCAGTAATAAAAACAGCTTACCTACTTGCCAGTTNGGGTTTTGCCGGCTTCAAAGGGAGGGCCAATGCACGAGGTGGAAATAACCCCTGTATTTCCTCTACTGATGACAGCATTTCCATGTCTAGCAGTTTAAGGATTTAACCAAACCACACGGTTAAGTTTAGATGCCCCTTATACTCATCTCACCTTATGGACTTTGTATCACGCACGCTCTACCAGTACTTTTTCCAAATCCGCATTCGCATCCACATTCTACGCGAAGAAGATGGACTCTTACGCCACGATACGAATTCCATTTTAGTGTTCCTCTTTCATCCTGCCTTAATTATATTCACGCCTACCTGACTATGTGCTCATCTGCATGACCCTCTTCTGTTACTCGATTATAATCCATTGCATGCTTGTACAAAAACGCTGGACACAAAAGGCGTGACATGCTGATATGAGTATGCAGACGGAGGTTCAGTTGTTAGAACGGGGTTGCGATGCCATCTGACGCTTCGTCTTGTAAACACGCAATCGGTTATTAAGTAGCGTTTAGTCACACCGCAAATGACTGCGTGCTTTACCGAGTCACAGGATGTAACTGACGACAGCTAATTAGGCTGCGTGATTGTTTAGTTTCATGTGACAGCTAAAAGGGAGGAAATCTGACAGTCAACTTTAAGAAAGCACATTTTGCCAAAGTTGCGGCATAATCAAACTCGATTTTGAATAATTCCAAGTATATTAGTGAGTGTAGCAGCATTTCGATAGTGAAATTTACTGATTTATTTGCACGATGTCAGATCAACATCTGAGGAACTCTGGCACCTGGACATCACGCAAATAATTCTATTATAATCTCTCCAGCAGCATCAGTTTGTCATTGTTGTTCGACGTAGCATGGGTCATGCAAGGAAATAATGGCCAAATTTGCTCACTGCAAGTTACAAGCCTGACATCTAATGACATCGCGATAAATCTCAAATGTCTGATCCATTTCAACACTCCGGATCTGCTTCTTGTGCCCACTCCTGTGCCTGATTCTATGCAGGCACGCATTTGCAGCCTCAACAATGGAGCCACATGCACAAGAGATCTTCACCAGGAGTCCAAGTAGCGATTGAAGATGCCTTTTAAAAGTAACGATAAGTGTATCTGGCTGAACACCTAGTAATACAAAGTGAGAATACAAAGTGAAAAAAACTAATAGAAGTAGAGTCCAAAAGCGTTAGTACATAATCAATTGAAAGAACAAAAAGAACTAGAGATAGTTTTTAACAACAGAATAGCGCAAAGGTGGCCAAAGAGTTTATCAAAAAGGTAGAAAATAAGACAGGTGGATCTAACGAATAGTCTTAATGTAGATATAGAAAGTATAAACACATCGGACAAAAATATACGGCCACTGAGAAACATGCGGTAATGAGGAACCGTAACAAAATGCAAGGATGGAATGGCGAACACTGTATGCGGAGGCAGCAATGTTAACAGCAGTAATAAAAACAGCTTACCTACTTGCCAGTTATTCGCATGCAGCAGGGCAAATTAAAGGAGAGGTTGAGGAATGAGTCTTAGCATACGCAGATAGGGGTATGCGCCGCCTCGAGTAGCAACTTATGAAGGCAGCACATAACAGCGGGTAAACATTTCCTCATCTTCAAATTCATAAACAATCTTTAAACTGGTCTGATGCGCTTATCCCTCTCCTCTTCATGTGTTACATTGCCATCAAAGAAAGCATAAAACTTAACGCAAGAGGGCTAAATTTGTCGAAAAGATTGTCGAAGCCATTGAGTTTGATGAGGATGATGAAGGGGTCAGGATGCTGTAGAGGAACATCTTCCCTCCCTCAGTTTATGCACACATTGAGCTCCAACGCATCAAAAATTGTTCTGTAATCACCTATCGGCTATCACTACTTGTGCTCTACAAGTGTGTACTACTGTGCAATCACCTCTCTTTACCGAAGGCACTGCGATGCTACCCAGCAGAATGCTAACTTACAACGTGCGTTACTATAGTGTTGAGTGGCACCATGGATGTGTTATGCATTCGTTTCCTGTCAAATGCATCAGAGGCTAAATGGATATTGAATTCGATGAGAAGCACTGTGATGAAAACGAAAAGAAAAAGATGTTGTTAAACAGATGGTGGAATGGGTACACGAAAAGGCCAAGAAAAGCCTAACTTCCTCTTTCTACCACGTGTGATCTCTGTAACGGTGTCTGCCATTACAATTATTTGCAGAAAAGTAGTTGGAGGCTGTATGCGTAAGAAGTTTCCCTCTCCAACATGATGAATATGACAATACTTTGCTCTTCCCTTGCTGCCTTTTCGTCAAACAATCCAAAATGAGCAGTTGCAGGCATGGAAAAATAGTGTACAAGCTGCAATTGAGGCAACACAAATGGGAATGTGATTGGGGCAGCACATAGCTCAAAACTACATTAAAATAGTTGTCGCCCATTGTTCCTCAGGATATTTAGCTTAATTGAGCATTGGTTATTCTTTTAATTGGAATCCTTACCATTTAAAGCTCTATGGCTGCAAATGTACTGTGCAGAGAAATGTTACCGCGTTGGAAGCCTGGTATCACCCACACACACAAATAACGCCACAGGCGTCATGCAGGAGTCAGTCCCTGAAAGGCACCCACCATTTTCTTCCTCACAAAGTCACTGATATTTGTAGCTGCCTAATTTCGAACATTGCAAGCAGTTTGGTTGTAGCTAAAACAATGAAATGTATGTGGAGTGACTACACACTTCACTTTGACGGAACAATTTTCATAATCAGATCCGTTCGCAGGCAACTGCTTGATGACCACGTTGCTCTAGACAAGTGCCGATTTATAAGAAGATCGTCATCCCACCTTACACCTGTTACTTTATAATCTGAAGGAAAATGACGAGGGTGTGTTGTAGAAACGCAAATCATTCTCGATTCAGAAGAGCACAGCAATAGCTTGTGCCGCAGTAAATCAGGCATAAGTTCTTCCAATTACGCCCTTGTATATCTTCTTTTCGCAAGAGGACCTTAATGTTCATATAATCGTAAGTTTTTCACCCGGTGTCTGCGTGTCATTTTCGCGGATCGCTTTACAAAGTGGCGCATGTGCCAATCCTGTTCACTGGGACTCATTCCAAAATCTTTGCCTTCGCTCTATAGCTGCTCTGCATGTCACTCACTGCCACGGATATAACTATTGATGTTGCTGAGACATCTGTGCAGAATGGAGATGGTATTAGCTCCCACGAGTCAAACCTTAGCCTTCGCACGTTTGCATGCATCATTTTTGCAATCTTGCTGATTGGTCGTGTGGGGCAAAGTACTTACGATGCTAGTGATGCTGCTGCAAACGCTGGAGGAAAGATTCAGTTTTAATGATAATGCTTATTTGGGTTTTAATGGTCAGCTTGCTTCCAAATATAAATTTCTCTAACGTATTTCAAATTTTCGCCTTCTGTAACGCAGGTGGTGTATCGTTATGATTCACCCCGAAGTCGCGAAGGCACCTCAAGTTGAAACGGTTTGGTGCAATAGGTGCTGAGAACTGTTCACATCGTTATAATGCTGAATAGCTATGCGTCAGACCATGTGGTCTGCTCTCAAGTACTGCGTAGTCGACCCCAACCAAAATTTTGTCTTTAGCAGGGGTCATTGGGAGCATGAAACCAACACAAATCTAGTGCCACAACGCCTGCAAGATAAAGAACAAACTTTGAACCCCAATTTTGCAATTTAATTTAAATCCATGTTAACATCCTGGAACACATCTTCTCGTTCGATACATAATGATGCATAAAGGACCGTTCAAACCACATCATAAAATAGCCAAACACTATTTAGTCAGTGGCAATGGTCAGCCACTTCACCACCACCTGATAGCAAAGTTGATCCGTCAGTATGGAGTGTCCAAATCGATCCGCATTGATCATGCTCCCATTTTTAAAGCTAACTTTATGCTTAACTACGCAAGATCTTCGGGACTTCAGCAGCACGTACAACACCTGGACACCCACAAGGCGACAGGTGGGTGGAGAGTGCAAATAGCACCCTCATCAAATCAATAGCGACCTTTGCAAAAGAAGCACACCCCAAAGATTGCGACTTAAGTCTATGACGTGCTCTCTCAACATAGAGGGCTTCGGTCCACATATCACCTGGTGTTTAGCCGTTCAGGACGCCCACAGGCTGCAAAATGAGAGTATTTTTTCATAGTTTTATCAAACGAGAAAGTGGCAACCGGTAATGCCCAAAGCATGTACTGCGTCTAAAAGAGGCATAAGAAAACCTTTGAACATCGCACGGAAACGCCCACAATTGTCTCATAGCGGATGGAAAAATGGTAGAACAGGCACAGTTGAAATAACGTCTGCTACGAAGGAGACCATGTATTTTAATCCGCCAAGAAGCAAATCTGGATTATCACTGCATTCTGCTTGCAAAATTCCCCAAAAATAGAGAGGACTTGCATAGGCGAGTGGGCCAATGTCTATGTGGAGGACTGGGTGTATCAATCGACGAATAATTGACCAGAATGAGTGATCTAGTCTTTCATTCATGTCTACTAACAGATCGTTTTCCTCAGGCAAAATTTTGNCTGGATTTAATCTGCTTAATGAGGCAAAATATTTGTGGGGGTGAATGACTTTAGTGAAATACATGGTATATAATCCATGTTGTGGTCAATGCCAAACCTAAAACCGAGGTTTGGGGTAACTAATCAGAGAATAATTGACCAGAATGAGTGATCTAGTCTTTCATTCATGTCTACTAACAGATCGTTTTCCTCAGGCAAAATTTTGTAAGGCTTCGAATTCTCCTACTTTATGTGCACCTGTACCGAAAGTAAATGCAGTAATAACCAGCTTCACTGATTTGAAATGGACGTTTAACAAACGCCTTCAAGGCCGCAGGATAAGANACCTGTACCGAAAGTAAATGCAGTAATAACCAGCTTCACTGATTTGAAATGGACGTTTAACAAACGCCTTCAAGGCCGCAGGATAAGACCTCCTTTCAGCCAAATGCATGCCACCTTCCAATCTTATCAACTAGTTGCAGAATACCGCCGCACAATTGTTGCTTAAGCAGTGGCAATAGTGGGATATTAATAAGTCGAATTGGTGGTCATCCTCACAAAGTTCATCTCTTCACCTCGTTCTCCTCGCACTGAAGCAAGCATTTGCAATTGGAACATTGGGTTACGATCGCATGCGAATCGGTTGATAGGATACAACATTTGGAAGATCCTTAGGCCACAAATCGTTAGGCTAAGATCTCACCATTTGCTTTTGAAGGCTACATGGAGCACAATGACTGAATGTGAAGGATTTCCTCCCTTAGGTGAGGTTGCACACTCATTATATTAGTCGATATGTTTGAAGACCTGCATTATGGGTCCATAGCATTACTTTTAGTTATATTGTTGTCATAATGGTAGTTAATGTAGGGGTAAAGAAAAATTGGTATCGTTTCAGGTGGACGACTATTTGGTAACGTTGAAGTGGATACAAGTTTGCATGGTGCTAGCAACATTTATTCAATTGGCGCTTGTGGGTGTGTTTATGGAATCCCTGCCAACAGGCAGACGATCCTATATAAAGTGATTGTAAGGCAGCAAAAAGGTGCACTTGAGATGCAAAAGCATTTAGTCTATGCTTAAGCAGTAGCCTTTGTGTGGAAGGGCCGAGGATCTTGGACGAATGGATCATGTCAGTCCGAGTGCATGCTGGTTCTAAGAAGACACCAGAAATGGGCAGATTTACCGACCCAAGACAGAAAGGAATGCTAACCAAAGAAAAGCCTAGCTATCGAGGATTATTCGTCACTTTTTTGGTTGGAGCACTTAACCTGGATTTAATCTGCTTAATGAGGCAAAATANAAAAAGGTGCACTTGAGATGCAAAAGCATTTAGTCTATGCTTAAGCAGTAGCCTTTGTGTGGAAGGGCCGAGGATCTTGGACGAATGGATCATGTCAGTCCGAGTGCATGCTGGTTCTAAGAAGACACCAGAAATGGGCAGATTTACCGACCCAAGACAGAAAGGAATGCTAACCAAAGAAAAGCCTAGCTATCGAGGATTATTCGTCACTTTTTTGGTTGGAGCACTTAACTAACCGAGGTTTGGGGTAACTAATCAGATTTTCAAAGTTGTTTCTTAGGCAATCGTTTAAAGCTAAAAATAGGGCGCTGCGGTCTGTCTTTACTCTTCGACAATTACTTGCCTATCCGTGTAAGCGCTTCAGTATGCAGTGGATAAACACACGGCTAGCAATT